>APFE031141923.1:0-11535 GCA_000404065.3 Pinus taeda | reverse complement strand
CTAAAGCAATGTATCATGCAGATTCCTAAACTAGCTTAAGTATCTTACTTATTTTATTAAACAATCATAGTTAGTGCCGCTAAACATATATCCTTACTTAAATTCAATTATCCAAGTAGCAGGTGATGGTGGTGAAGTTGGAGGTGGTTTGGGTGCAGGTGGAAGTCATGGGAATCCTTGTATTATTAACTGGATAGCACTTTGTGGAGAAACCTATGCTACTCCCTCTTCATCACCCAATGGAGGTGAAATCAATGGACTATATTCAGGACCCTTTCTTCCTTCGTTCCTATAAGTATTTCTTCTTCGCGTAGCTCTGAACATCAAGGTAGCTGCATAACCCATTTTTTTCACAATAACATCTTAATATAAGTATTCAAAGACTTCAAGGCCTTACCTCGCGGTCCTTTGAAAAAGCGCCGCTCCACCTTGTTGTAGCTGACTAAGGTATCGACTGCGAATTCAGTCACAAATCCTCCTATGACGTGATCGAGCCAATGATCGACAGTGCGGGTGATCTTATCCTCAGAGGCTTCCAATCTCTGTACTAACTTCAAGGTCCAAACAATAGGACCGTCAAGTCTCCACCTTCCTTGGCTATCTGCTAGCTTCGTGATCCACTCATATAGCTCAACCGGAAAGGAACATAAAAAGATCTCATGGATTTCTATATATAGGTAACTGTCCAACCACTATTCCTTGGTTAGTCGTGGATTTCTGTTCTCCTGCGCTGCGAATTCGTGGATCTTCCTATCCAACCAGTCTCTGATCTCTTTCTTAGTTGGATTCCAGTGATATGACATCACACATCTCTTATGCAGAGTCTGGTCCCAACAATGGAACTATTTCTTGGCTTGGTGGGGCTTGACCCAGGTTCCATGCTAGTTAGCCAAACAAGTCCCTACACTACTAGCCCTTTCGGCATTAGCCCGCGAAGCACAGACCGAAGTCTCACACGAAGCAGTATGGGGGGATGCTTGAACCAATTTTCCGCACCCTGAGATGGTCTTGATGTGAGTTTGTTCCTTCTATTCTTGCTTTCACGCAGGTCATTAAGTTCTAGGGCTCTATCTATCTAGCCCTTTATTCTACCCTTTAGTATGTCCACGAAGGGGTATAATTGGCCTTCGCGTAGCCCTAACCTGCGGTTCAGGTACTTTTGTGTGACTAAAGCAATGTATCATGCAGATTCCTAAACTAGCTTAAGTATCTTACTTATTTTATTAAACAATCATAGTTAGTGCCGCTAAACATATATCCTTACTTACATTCAATTATCCAATGTAATTACATACATTCACGCATCATATAAGCATTATAAATGAAATTCATACACAATATGACTAGATGCATTAACAGGAAAAAAGACAGAATTTGTAAAATGCTTCTCTTTATTGATATCTTCAAACAATTACAAACTCTATCTGCCCTGCGCACATAGCTGCAGGGGTCTGCGCACTCAATTGCGGACTTCCACCCTAGGCCTCTGCACAGTCAGCTATAGAGCCTCTACCTGCACTGAGACTCAAAACTTAGACTTCTCCCCTTATCGCTCAAGACTCCTCCTACAACCTATGACCCATCAGAACTACTCAGAGCTTACTTAGCTCTTTTTATACAATCCCGTGGTCCGCGGACCATGGGTAGATCTTTTACAGCTGATTTTGCTTTACAAAATAAGGGCAGACAATCCTTTATGACTCATGACACCTTTGCGCTCTGCGACCACAAAATGCGGAGACTTTACAACTTTATTACAAAATTGGACCCAAAACATGGGATTTTAGCCCCAAAACTGTCCTTGGGGGATCCCGTTCCCAACAACATCCATCTAAAAATTCAAGATATGACCAAGAGTTTCAAAGAACAAGAAGGCCCTAAGGGAGAACTAGGCACCCTAAATATCACCCCAATATATCTACAAGATGGGGTGGAGAGATCTCGTGTGAAACGTGTGTGGGTAATAGTATTTAAATCAAAAGAGAAGACATAAGAGCTATCCTTTCTATTTTTTGATTACCATGACATAAAAAACAAATATTTAGTTTATCTTACCCCTTTAGATAAAGTAGCATACATCCATGTCAATTGGGTTTATCTTAGGTGTTTGGGAGGAATGATTGGGATCCTTCACACCAAGGTTCAATTTCGTAAGTGACATGATGAGCTTTGATGTAATGTATTTCAGCATTGTTGTTGAAAATAAATAACCCCTTGAGGACCATAAGGTCTATATTCATCATATGGAATATAAAGATATTTTCCACATGCAAAAAGTAGCATACACCCATGTTAACCACAAACCTTAGATTCATGATTGTGTATCCTTTTTAACCCTAGTGGGGCTTATTAGACACTATAAATAAAATAGCGTAGATCCATGTTAACCCTAGACCTTAGATCCATGATTATGTTTTTAACTTTAATACGACTTATTAGATCCAAAATAAGTCCATGATCCATGACCTTAGATCCATGATTTTTTTAAAATGTTGCTTTATATTCAACTCCGATAGCCAGATACATTGGCTGAGTTCCCATTGCTAAAGGCCCTCGTTAATACGAGGTCATGAGGTCAATTCTCTTCGATGATATTAGAGTTAGGCTCTGTTAATAAGTCGATGGGAAGTGATCCCTTTGGGTGGATCTACTTGGATATTTCCTCGAAAAAAAGAATATTGTATTGTTCGTTGTAAATATATTTCTTTGTTTTTAAAAAACTATAAATTCTATCTTAATCAATCACTCGACAATAGGGCATAAAACGATGGGAAACCTATCCCATTATATCACCCGCCCTGTGAGATTCAAGGAGTTGGTTGAGAGAAGAAAAATAACTTCTCTTCCACCAATAATTCATTTTAATACATTGATTGGGAGCACAACCTGAACCAACAATATCTAGCCATTTATCATTTTCTTAGCATATAGAAAAGCATAAAAGGTATGAGCATAATGAAGGATTGTACCAGTGAAGAAGTCAATAACATTCATACATGTTCATGGACCCATACCAAACATTTGCATTCATACATCATTTCAAATCACAAATTAACACAAAGTTGCATTAACTTATCTGAGTGTGTCAAGATGGTTGGCAACTAAAGGAAGGACTTCCACTCTCCACCCAACCGTAGGTCAACTACATTGAAATATTCTTATAGTTCACCACCCCTGAGCCATATCCAAACTTTGAGGGATGCATGGTCAAGGATACTTCACGCCAAGGCTTTGTAAACACTCAAGAGATGAAGTCCATTGTCCAAGTGGTTTCTCAACTTCCCTCTAGCAGTAAGCACGACAATGGATCACTTACCCTTATGAGTTTAATCACAAGGCTTCACCCAAGGTCTAGATGGCATCCATTGTCTAAGTGGTTTCTCAATTGCGCTCTAGCAGTAAGCACTATAGTGGCTCACTTACTCCTATGAGTTTAATCACAAGGCTTCACCCAAGGTCTAGATGGAGTATTTCTTAGTTCGACAGGTTGAATCCACTATCCAAGTGATCTCTCTCATGTATTTTCATAGCAAGCACCATGGGGGTCTGCAGTCCATTGTCTAGGTGGTTAACAACTCTCTAGCAAGAACCATGGTGATTCGATCATCCACCGAGCCTCCACTGACCATTCAAGACTAAACAAGCTAAGCACAATGGCCTCAAGAATGACAATATAGTGGATAATATCGTAATTTTCTAAGCATAAGTTGAGTCACAAACTCCATCTCTGCTCCGTGCACTCCCAACTCAATATCCTCTAAGGAATTTTCTCCTACGTCCAATGTTTTTCATTGTTGTGTACAAAGCTTTTCACCAGTTCCCTTCGAGTTATTCCCCCATCTCCTTCTTTTCCCTTTCCCCTTAACTCCCCATCTTTCTTTTTGAGGCCTTTGTTCCCCAATCTTGATCCACTAGAGGGAATGTAGGGATGAGCCCTGACCTCTATCCATTGCCCTATCCTATCTCTTCAATTTTTGTTAGCGTTGAAGATTGAGTGGTGAGGAAGGGGGCTGGGAATTTAATGCAACTAGGTATGGGTTGCAAACAATAAAGTCAACCTAAAGAATTAAACTAAAATTTTATACACTTTTATATTAAAAACTATTTCAATAAACTTTAATAAAAATAGTTAAAATAAAAATAATTTTTATTATTTCATTGAATAAGTATTATACTAGTTAGTAAAATAATTAAAAAACAAATGTTTAAATATTTAAAACATTTGAAAAGAATAATTATACTAATTTAAATCATCCCAAGAGGCAACATAATTGGTGATTGAAGTAATGTGAAATTTGTGAAAATAGAGAGATCCAAGATTCAAATCCCCCTGTGACTAGTTTTATGGAGAGGAGGATAGGTTGTAGACCTTATATTATTCTTCTATATATATGTGTGTGTGTGTATAAACTCAATATGTAAAAAAACCGTATTTGTAGCGCAATGAGAAATATCTTTGAATAAAAACACTAATCCATTCTTAAATGTAGACCTATATATCAAATTATGCATGGAGTTTTTGTGTGTGTGTGTGTGTGTATAAACTCAATATGTAAAAAAACAGTATTGGTAGCTCAATGAGAAATATATTTGAATAAAAACACTAATCCATTCTTAAATGCATACCTATATATCAAATTATGCATGGAGTCTTTGTGTGTGTGTGTGTGTATAAACATAATATCTAAAAAAATAGTATTGGTAGTGCAATGAGAAATATCTTTGAATAAAAACATTAATCCATTCTTAAATGTAGACCTATATATCAAATTATGCATGGAGTTTTTGTACATGGCACCTAAACATACAATTTCACATCCAACAATCATCATCAAAGTGTACCATGCAACAATCAATGCAAAGAAAAAAAATAGCACAACCTTCAAAATGAATGAGCATCCAACAATTTATTCATTTACAAATCAAATTAACATCGAATAGTTCATAGCTAGGCCACTTCCTCTATGCCAAAATAGCCCACAAGAGTAAAAATAACTCCATATAAGAGAATTACAACAACATATCTACATGGTCAGACTAACATATCCATTTTACCTACAAAAATAAAATAAAAGATACAAGCACAAATATGCTATTAACCCTTTTTCATTTACCTGCAAAAAAACAATGTTCTTGGCCTTTACGGAGTATTTTTCTTCCACTGCAACTCCTATTTGAAAATGAGAGACTAGTATCCTTTTATTCATCTTCACATTTATTTACACAAAACTGGAACATATCACATGGAATATAAATATATTTTATGTACATGACATGATGAACTTTGATGAAATGACTTTGAGCCTTGTTGCTGAAAATGAATTATCCGTTGATGTTGAAAATGAATAATCCCACCATGTCAAACCCAAACGGTAGATTCATGCTTATGTATCATTTTTATCCATGTCAACCCCAAACAGTAGATTCGTCCCACCATGTCAAACCCAAACAGTAGATTCATGCTTGTGTATCATTTTTATCCATGTCAACCCCAAACAGTAGATTCATGCTTGTGTATTATTTTTATCCATGTCAACCCTGCACGGTAGATGCATACTTGTGTATCATTTTTAACCCTAGTACGACTTATTAGATATTATCAATAAAGTAGCATAAATCCATATTAATGCATGATTATGTTTTTAACTCTGATAAACCTAATTAGTTCCAAAATAAATAGGGACTAATTCGTTCGAAAAGAAACAGGGATCTATGCGAGTATCCAAACTAAATAGGGACTAATTAGTTCCAAAATAAACAGGGATCTATGCTAATATTTCGTATTCCCATATTCCGGGAAGCCTCAGTGGCCCTTTGAGTAAGCTTATTGACCTGAATATAAGTTTATTGACCTGAATGCAACCTCAGCTTATTGACCTGAATATAAGTTTATTGACCTGAATGCAACCTCAGTGGAGCATTGAGTGAGCATTGAGTAAGTCTATTGACCTGAATGCAATGTTAGAAATATGATTTCCTCAACAAACGAGCACGCAAAAACGGTCTATTACAGCCAAGAGGCATGGAGGATTGGAGTGCTACAGCCAAGAGGCATGGAGGATTGGAGTGCAGGATAAGTAATTGAGATATTTGTCTCTTCTTCTTTATTAACAGTCCACATTTTAGTGTAATAGAAGAAATTACAATACTTGAGACAGTGCACACAAGCAGCTGGGTAACTTGAAACTCCACCACAATAATAAAATTTAACCATCTATGTGTTGGTTCATCATCATGGATAACATGCGAATGAGGAACTTGTCCATTTATAGCAGCTCAGTCTAACACAAGCTGGGACCCCAGGTCTCTCATCTAATACCATAGCAATTTTTTTTAGAATTAATGGCCACGGTGTTTAACAAAATCTTCTTAGTCAAAACTTTGAACACCTAGATTACAATTAATATGTTCACACTGACACAATTGTTATCGATGTCTGGAAATCATGTCCATTCTACCTATAATACTATGATTTAGGAAAACCTGCACCGTGAATACCATCAATTGTTCAAACAGTAAACCTCGAGAAGAAAATTCCTCTGAAATACATTTGAATACTGTAAAATATATCTATCTTCCAATATCAATGTTTAATCAGCGGTTATAGAAGCGAGTATCTCTGAGCAGGGCTCCTATACAACCAGTCTTTGCATATCCTTGCCTGCGTGGAAGCTCTCCTCAATTCCAGTATCCTTTCCAAAAACTTCGTATGCCGTGTCTTCGCATAGTTCTCTGGTAAGCTGAAGTCCATAATTTTAAGAGCAGGAGTGCTCTGAAGCAAGCAACCTACCACGGCCATTTCCGTTTCATCTAATTCAAATAAATGTACCCCTAAAAATTGAAGATTAACCAGCGGAGAGCTTAAGCATGCTGGTACCTGATCTCTGGCTAGCTCCTGCATTACATTAGAATAGAAAGCATATCAGTCAACTTTGCCCCAGCCCAGATGAGATTTTTCCAACAAACAAATACAGGAGGAATTATGTAGCCTTTGCTGATGCACACCCACGATGCACAAAAATACACAACTGTCATCACCATGGGAAGGGGAAGCAAGGCTTTAACCATTGGCACCCAATGCATTGCTCATGTATAATGAGAATAAGAAAGAGTAAGAAGAAATTAGCATAAAAATGAATTCCTTACCCGAATAGACATGCCACGAATCTCCAAACCCTCGAGATTGGGAAGCCTCTGGAGTAGCTTGTATAAAGGAACCAACATCTCTTCTCCCCGTTCAAGCTTAAGCGATGACCAAATGCCAATCTCAAGTTCCTTCAAAGTTTTGAAACTCCCCACTATCCCAAGAAATCTCTCTGCCGAGAAATCGGGTGGTTCCCCTTGACACAAATCCATTGACAATTTGATCAAATCAGTGCCAGGCTGCTGCATTGTAAGATTAGATACCGCGTAGGAAAACTCATGAAGCAACACCCTGTTCACTCTTAGATCTTTTATCAAGTACGCGTCCATAGTTATAAGTTTGGGACAATTGACAGTTAAAATCTCCATCCCAATATCCAAATCTAAATATATCATGTTGGGAGCAGAGATGACAGGTTTCGACAGCCCTTTGCATCTCCTTAACTTCAGATTTTGCAACAGTGGGAAAAGGGCAATAAAGCGGGCTAAGGAGTCATCTGTGATTTCAATATTATGCAAGTTGCAAGTAATGAGATGGCTGAATCCAGAGAAATCGGTGGGGAGATGGGAGAGAATGTAGTTAGAAAGTGTGAGCTCCCTAAGAAAATTGCAGGAGAAGAAGGCAGGAGGCGGGATTTCACTTACAGGGGAATCACGCAAAGTTAGGTGTTGGACATTCATCCAGGAGGCGGGATTTCACTTACAGGGGAATCACACAAAGTTAGGTGTTGGACATTCATCCGTGCTACGTACTGCACCCATGTTGATATGCTTTACCCATGTTGATATGCTTTGGCGGTTAAATCGCCACTGGTGGTCAATGCCATTGTGCCATTCGCTAATGTGGTTGGATAAATGAAATGCCTCCAGATCCGATAATGCAAAAGTAGAATATTGGAGATTATATTTTCCACTGTTGCGATGGAGAGTGGATCAGGAGTGACAGGGCCCAACAGAAGATAGGGGGATAGAGTGAGTTGGCAGATTTGGGTGTAAAGAAATCTCCATCTCTTGGAGAGGATGGAGCATCGGAATTCTGGAAAGGATAAGGCAGAGCAGATCATCCGGTAGCAAGGAAATCATGTTTGAAGTAGGAGGCATAATGATGTACTATAGGGAATGGTGAGTATAATAAAAAAAATGCACAGAGATGAGCGCATGCAAACTTGCATTGTTACCCTTGTTCTGAACTGATATTCTATGTGAATTGATACCTTTTTATACACTCTGCCGCAAGGAATGGGGCTTGTGCTTTGACGCTATTTTTAAATAGGCCGATAGGCCTTCCTTTGAAACAAGCTTTCGTCGTCCTTTTGATTCTTAGATCGACACGTGGCGTGAAAAATTGTGTTAGGCCCCCTTGCCTCTGGAAGTTGCTGGTGATAGCGAAGGAAAAGGAATAATGTTAGGATGGTGGTGGGGTTTGTTGCAGGAAGGGCTATAATTAGGGTGTTGGGGAATCAAAGCCCCGATAGAATTGCTCGCGAACTGGAGGGACTCGGGCTTGTATTTAGTGTTTTCGTTTTTGCAAACCTCGATGCCCGTTTGATCCATTGAACGTGACTCTGAGGAGTCTGACGGCTTTGTTCAAAGTTTCAGGCGTCTCGAGTACAAGCGCCGGGCCTCCGCTGTGGGCTGGAGCTTCTGGTTTGGGGATTTTTTCTTGTTTTATTTTTGGTATGATGCTGGGCAAGCGTTGGAGGCCCATCCAGAAGCCGCAGAACAAGTTTCGTCTAATGTCTTCTGTTAAAAATCGAGACCCAAGCTCCTGTAAATCCTCTGCATTTTTCCTGTTCACCGGTTTTACTACTACTAATCGACGGTGAAAATCTTTGCGGCCGCCTTTGAAAACCGCCATGCTCAATTGGGTGGTATTAGTGAGAACAAGCAGAGCCAGCCAATACCCATTCAGGGTTCTCGGTCACCAGTTTCTGGCGAGGAGCTGGAATCTGGGATGGAGTACTCAGACAGTTATACCTGCGTAACGTCCCATGGCCCCAAGCCCATTATAAAACAAATATACGAGGGTCCTGCAGAGATTCAATTAACGCCCAAGTGCAAACCAGCTGTTTTCGAGGCCTCTAGCTTCACGGATTCTCCGGGTTTTCATGCTCCAGATTTTCTAAGTGCTTGTTATCTCTGCAGGCGGCAGCTGAGCCACGGGAAGGATATATACATGTACAGGTGTGTGTCCATATTTTCAGTTTTTAAGAAAAGTCAGGACTTCAATAGATTTATCGTGTATATGTTGCGATTATGATTTTCAAATACCCATCTAAACCCTGGTTAACACTGTTCTGCATCTCCAAAATCGTCCCCAAAGGACAACAAGGCTTCCAAGAGGCAGATACATACTTTAAAAGTACAGGTATTGAACATGGACACATTCTACAGATAGCATTTGTTATAGAGGTTATGGAAAATATGTCCATGATTTTAATTTTGATTTATCTTTCAATTTTCTTCTCTCTTTTTGTTTCCAAAGTTTTGCAATTACCATTCCAGAATGGAATTTACAGGAATGGACGCTCATTTTTTTTCTTCTGAAAATATCCGCCAGACAGAACATACCATGGTAACTTGTAATCTGTTTACATTTCATTATCCAGGAAACAAATCGAACCTGTTGAAAATTCTGAACAATCTATAGCAAAGAAGCCAGAGTTCCTCAGGTCTCCTTCACATTGTCACTACTCTGTCCAAGAAAGTCAACAAGGCAAAAAAGAGTTTGTTGCGGGAGGTTTGCTCCCCCCTATAAATGAATGCTCACCTGATGTAGCTTCCCAAGCTGGAAGTTTACATAGAAGGAAAGCATCGTTTGGCTCTGGCTCTGAGGCCAATGGCCTTCATTTTGTAACTCAAACTACAAATCTCAAGCATTCTCCTCACAAGGGAGTTGCAGAGGAGACCTCAAAACTGTCGAAGGGGGTGCAAAAGAGTTTGGGGCCCTCAGAGCCTGGCCATGGAAAAGAGAATCAGCTTCATGTAACCCCTAAAACTCCTCATTCTTTGCCTCAATCGTCAAAACCGGGGACTGCATCTCCAAAATCGTCCCCAAAGGACAACAAGGCTTCCAAAAGGCAGATACATACTTTAAAAGTACAGGTATTGAACATGGACACATTCTACAGATAGCATTTGTTATATAGGTTATGGAAAATATGTCCATGAAAGAGGTTTTGACCTGGCTTACCTTATTTTCAATTGCTTCTGCCGATTTTAAGTAATAATTTGTGAGAGTAGTCCAATACATTATCAGGTGTCCAATAGTATTTTGTTTTTGTGCCCTTGAGTTGGAATTGCCTGCTGCCGATTGCCTCTCTTTTGCTGTAACAAAATTTTCCTGTTTTAATAAAACTTTAGCAAAACTTTAGCAAACAAAATGAGAATGGATATGATCTAAGATCAACTTTAACAAGAAACAAGGCAAATTTTTTATGATTTTAGTAAAGAGCTTGCAATGCAATGATGTAGAAGAAAAGATCCTTATACCAAAGTTTTAGCAGTATATCTTAGATGGTTATCCACCTAGATTTCAATTTGTTGCTGATATTGTCAAAACTTAGGCAGAGGTCAAGTTTCTTCCTCTAAATATAAATAGTTAGGACAAATTCGGATTAATGGTTTTAGGTATATGTTGAACCCAATTCGGCATTGCTGTGCCATGAAGAGTTATTTTCTTCATTGTGACTCAACTTTGGCTCTAAACTTACCAATTTAGTTTAGTACTGTACTCGGAAATGATCCTTAAGCTTGAAAATCATTTGAAACTAATTCGTGACTTTTTCATAGTTGTTGCAAAATTATGCTCGTTGAACTTCACATGTCTGTGCAGTCAGCAATGATTACATGAAGAACACTGCAGTACTTTGCGTTGGCATTAAATACTGCAATCACTTTCTCCAGAAATACAGATATGTGATTGAAATTTATTTTGAATTATTTTACTGAATTAAAATCAATGGATGATGTGTGTATGCATGCACATATTTCATCAATTTGACAGTGCAGGACAGAGCTGCACTTCGGACTACGTATCCCAGAAGTAAATGCATCTGGGTCTATTGGGAAATGCAAATTTTACCTTTTCAAGGAACATTTATAATGTCAAATGGTAATTGCATATTGCTCAGAGCTTCTGCACAGTAATTTTTTTTTCATCTTTATGCTAGATGTATTGCTTCGGCTTCTACACATTAAGCTTTCAGTTCCATACGGTAACCATGACCGGATTTGTTTTATATTATGTCAAATTAGCAATGAAGCACCACTTCTTTAATGAAAACTTATCTGTTGTGTGCATAGCATTTATATGTAAAAATCATTCAATCGCTGAAAAGCACTAATTCGCTGCATGGCCTTTCAATAATTGGTTGTCACGCTTATACCTAA
>APFE031141909.1:0-17573 GCA_000404065.3 Pinus taeda | reverse complement strand
GAATGCAAACACCTTGCATTTTGATTCACCTGCATCTTGGTTGAAAATGTCACATAAACTCCAACAATTTAGCTACATACAAGTGTAAATGTGACTTTTATAACTACATTTTACCAATGAATCTTCCTAAAAAGGAAGTTGGGAAGTTTGAGAATTCAGATTCTGACTAGATCTGTGTCCTTTTCCCTTTTTTTGAAAAGAATTTTTGGAGACACCTATCTAACATCACAATGATAGAATGCTTGTTTTCAGAACAGTATATTAAGAATAATTTATCTGGTCAAAGAAATGAACTCCTATCTCTTTTGGGGTTTTGCTCTCTGGTTCTGAAGTTTTGCCACTGAATAATGAGCCAGTTGATTTGTTTTTTCTCATTCAAATGGTTTTGGGATTCTAAACATTCAAATTTTGCTACAAAACTGTGTTTGGAGGAGTTTTAATTACTTATGTGTCACAAATTTGTGTATTGTTAAAATTTGTATATTGCAGATTTGAATTTTTTTATTTTTCTTTAATTTGTTTGCCATTTATTATTATTATTATTATCATCTGTATGAGGTTGATTATGATTAATCTATAATAAAAAATTACAGAATTATTATGACTAACTCTAAATAAAATTGAACTTTATCAGTGGATGTTAATAATCATCATCATCTTTATTGTTGTACTATTTATCTCCATAAACATTATCATCCTCATGATTATTATTTAAACTTATCAAAATTATAAAATCTAGTAAATTTTTCAAAAGTATTTTCCAAACATAACGAATCTAAATAATTCCTTACCATAATTTTTAAAGATCCCATAACCAAAATTGACTTCAGTGACAATCATCGACATCAATATGATTTGATTGGCTATCACTTGGAAAGGGCTGCCATTTTCCTCAATCCTCAGAGCCAAAAAAAATGAAGCAAACCTATTTAGGACTACCCTGATATTCTGTGATAGTGTATCATGGCTAACCCTATATTCTAATTAACTATAGCAAGAAGGTTGTATTCATTTAAAAAATTATACTATTGGCTATTATCTGTGTTTCTGCCTGTGTTAATCAGTCAATTTTAGTGTAAAATTTGAACAGATCTAATAGTGTTTGTAATAAGAAACTAAAATTTGAACCAATCTAATAGTGTTTGTAATAAGAGCTGGGCCATTTAAATTGCTTTGAAAACCTGACAAATAATTTACACATTCTTTTCATTATCTCAGTATGATGTGATGGAAAGAAAACATACCGCTAACTTATAATTCATAAACATACTGCTAATTCATAATTTATAAATCACTGAAATTTATTTTCCTAACTTGTAATTATGCAGTTAAAATTTAATAACATAGAATCACAAAGAATGAAAGAAATAATCATTTAATATGTTCGCTTTTTATTAATGACCTGGAAAGATAATTCAAAATGTTCTTCATTGCTCAGAGGCCAAAGCAGGGTAATTTCATGATGATGAAGCCTACAAATTTAGTATCCACAACAATATTGCTAACTGTTACAAACATATTGCTAACTGTTTCAAAAAGTATTTAGATAGGTGAAACATGACCATTTTCCTATTCTGCTTATCTTAAAAAAAATTGTGTTTTTTTACCTAATAAGTGGTATTTTATTTATATTATGATATTAAAACATGTTAAATAGATTTTAAATTTTTTATATTTTTAAATTTAATATATTATTTCTTTTATTTTATTTAATTAAAACAGGTAAAATAAATTTTTATTTAATAAATTTTAATTTCAGGATTTTAATTTTAATTGTAAATGTTTAATAGTATAAATTAATTTATAAATTTTTTTTTTTTTAATTTTATATATTTTTTATTATTTAAAAAACTATATTTGTGTTAAATTTGAAATTTTTGTGATTCATATTGTAGAGAAATGTTTTTTGGATTAATCACATCATGAGGATTTGGTGGACCTTTGAAACTAATTAATGTGGCTAATCCTCTAAATAAGGTGAAAAAATCATACAATCTTCATGTATAAATAGCAAGGATGCATCATGACCCAAGTGATGAAAACTAGCTGTTGGAGATTAGTTAGACTAGTAAATAATTAAAAATTAAAGTTTTTTTATTTTTTAAAGAGATTTAATTTTGTTACAAATTATAAATAATTCAAATTTTTACAACCATTTTTAGACTATTATAATTGTAACTAATTAATCTCCTTCAAAAAAAAAAAAAAAAAAATTATTTACTAGTCTAACTAGTCTCCAATGGGTAGTTTTCATCATGTAAATTAGGCCATGATGCATCCTTGCTATTTATACATGAAGATTGTATGATTTTTTCACCTTGTCCTGAGGATGAACCACATTAGTTGTTTCAAAATCGACCAAATCTTAATGCTCTGATTAATCGAAAGACATTTATCTATATTTTTGTTATTTATAAATTACTAAAGAATATACAAAATACAACATAATGATAAAAATAATATTATTTTATTTTGGAAAATCCATATCAAAAAAATTAAACATCAATAGATCTATTTATATCTTATCAAATGAAAAATTTACCTTTAAACCTTATACATCTTAAGTTGTATATCCACTAATTTAAAAAAAAAAAAATCAATTCTATCATAAAATAATAATAATAATTTGTTTATTTTATTGTGACTATTGACTTTAAGACTCTCACTATACCTATTTTTCTCTTACAAAAAATTATTATCTTCTTAGTGTAATTGAAACTACAATCTCCTTCTCCATAGCATGATCCCTTACCCCAAACAATGCCTTTAGCAGCTAATTTTTATAGTCACAACTATAGTGCTGGGTTGTTAGTAATAAAAATAATAGGGAAAATGAAAAAATACAATATAGACCAATCTATCATATCCTTGACCAAATTCGACCAAGCTAACCAAGTAATATTCGCTCATTATTTCCAAAGTCCTTACTTGGAATATTCCACGTCTTTTCTTATTACATGCAATTCATTAACACAAAAGTAAATCATGGGCTGAAAAGTCATTATATGGAATATTCCAAATCTTTTCTTATTACATACAATCCGCTCACAAAAAAAACCAAATAAAAGTTAGGTTAATATTTATTTCACTATACAACCATAAATAATATAATTAACTACTTTAAAATTTTAAATAAAATTAATAATTTACTATACAAATATAATATTATAATTAACTTTAAAATAACCTATTAAAATAGTAATCTTGTTTATATTAAATTTTGAGTTTATTATAATTTTTTTTATTTAAAATAAATTTTTAAAATATATAAATAGTTAATTTAATGATAAAAAAATTCACTTAATTTATAAATTGTTGATTATTACTTTTATTAAATTTCAAATAAAATTTAACTTACAAATTCTAATAAAATTTTATTAAATTCAAAAGATTACTTATAAATTCTAATTCCAATTTTATGTGATTCATATCATAATGTATAAGAATTTTTCGCAAGAAATCACATAAAAGATTTTAGTTGTTTCGAACTATCGAATAAACCATCGTACCATCGTTTAAAACGGGTCCACCAAAATCTTCTATATAATTTCTTCCGAAAAATTCTTATACATTATAAATTCTAAGAAAATTTATTAAATTTCAAATAAAACTAACTTTGAACTAAGAAAACCATTACCTGCAATCAATCAAACAACAATTATTTGTTTTAGTGGGTCCATCACCTCTTCTGAGACCGCCCTTGCCATAAAAGCCAGGTTATACTTTTTGCGCTGATAGTGAGAAAAGCTATAATTGTACACAGTGGGGGCCAAGTGTTGAATAGAACTTGTGCAGAAGCATATTTTGTACTCTCTTCCGTGACAGGGATGAGTAAGATACTAGGGCCGTTATAAGGTGCGGAGGAATTTCGGGGTGTGAATTTATGTAATAAAAAAATAATTTTAAATCACAAATATCAAAATTTTATTGAATTTTTTGGTTTGATTTTATATTTAAAAAATAACAATAAATAATATTTAGAAAATGCAACATAATTTAAAGGTAGTTTAAACTCACAAATTAGTGTTGAAAATAATGAAAATTTCGGTAAGATTATGATAAAATTTGCAAGGTTTTTTTTGAAAAACTAGATTACAAATGTCAAACCTCAAAATTTTGAGTGCTCCAAAAGTTTTTAATAGTGTTGAATCCATTTCCATCATCAAAAAACGATTCAAACACTCCGACATTCTGATTTTTTAGAAAAAAAAATACAAAATACCAAAAAAAATAACTGCCCAAAAACAAATTCTATGTGCTTCAATTTCTGAGATGTCATTCTCCTCTCAATGTTCCATCAACTGGTCACTGTGGTCATTATTGGAAATATTGGCATTCGATTCGATTCTAATCAGAAAGCTTTACGTGGTGTCTAACTGTTGATTGAAACGTTCTATTTTTGGTTAGTCGGGCCTGTCAAATGTGCCATTTTTGGTCTCAACGTTCCATCAATTGGTCACTATTACATTATTGGACATTGAATTAAATTAATTTTAATGTATTGGAGATTGAATTAAATTAATTTTAATATATTGGACAGATTGAATTAAATGAATTTAATGAAGTTTATGAGATCTAGCGGTATGAGGGACTTATACTCCCAACCAAATAAAATATTGTAGTCTTAAGATTGTTTTTTTTTTTATGAATTTTATTTTTTTGTTATGAATTTTAATTAAGAAATTCACAGTTTTGTGAAGTTTTGTTTACAAAATATTATAATTTCAAATTTGTCTCTAAAATAGTGTTTTTCTCATAAATTTTGATCCAGAAATTCACAGTTTTATAAAACCTTATTTTCTTAAACTATAAGCTCAACCCATCTACCTTTAAATTAACATTCCATTCTAATCATAATACTAGACCTATTTTTTTTTTTTCCTTTTGGTTAGTAAGTCAGAAATTCTTGTATCAGCGAAAATTGTAATTTTGAAATTCTAAATCCATAATATCTATATTAGAACAATCTACTCTTTTTGGCCCTTTTCTCATTTGTTTTTAAACAAATTTTATCCCCAAAAAAATTCAGCAATTGTTCTAAACTGTATTAGAATTATAAGTTTAAAATTATGTAATTTACAAGATTTGCCGTCGGCTTATCTGGTCAGGCCTAACCCCAAGGGCGTCTAAGAGATTTGACCCTGTGACCTCCCAATTGACAAGATACTTAGCAACATGAACTCGACCAATTGAGCTATCCCTTGAGGCTAAAAGTAGCATGACCATACCATTCAAACGAGGAACGTAGCTTTAGTTGACGCCACGAATAACCATAGGGATAGAAAAATAGATAGTGATTTGTTGTTTAAATTGATAACCATTTTAATTTATTATTAATATTTTTTTCATTGATTTCTCATTGATATTAATTAAAATTATATAATTAATTCTGCACATTTACTTGTCAAATCCCACTAGCATAATCGGTTGAGGATGAGCCTCGTCAACAAAGCGACCAAGGATCAAACCTAATAGAGGTTATTGCACCTGTGCTAGGGAGAGGAGACATGCTAAAAATCTAGTTAACCTAGGGTTGGTGTGGCCTAGGCCAGGTGTGATCCCCGGGTGACTTTGACAGATTAAATGTCCCTGGGTCGTGGTTTCTCAAGCCACATGTCAAGCCTAGAAGATCACAACAACTTGACAAAAAAAAATATTAACACATTTTTTTTCGAAAACATAAATAATGGTGGGCAGTAACAACTTATGGTAAGTGGAATTTAACAATTTCTCTCCCGTGCAGTGCTCTCCCCCTGAGATCGTTTTGCCTCCTTTAGTCTGCTCATTCTCCCCATGGCCCCTTTGGAGTCTGATCTAGAGGGGATCGCTCTACTATTGCGCCACCCTATGATGTTGCTGCTCTGACCTTTTCTAGCCTCATTTCTTCCCTCAATCCCCCTTGAGACCATCTTGTTGTCTCTAAGTTTGTAAAAAAAGCTTAAGGACATCCCAGGAATAGTTCTACCTCTTGCATTGTCTCGAAGAGCTGCTCTCTCCTTTGTCTGAGAAGGGTCTGGTTGGGCAGTTCACTGGCCTATGGCCCTCTCCAAAAAATATGAAAAATTGGTTTGATCGAAACTGGTCTCCCTCAACTCAAGGTAAAATATCTATCTGCTTATGTGGAAGAGGTTATTTCACCTTCTATTTTGAATCTAGAGAAGACATAGATCTCATCTTCAAAAACAATCCTTCATGGACACTAGAAGCTTATACTTGAACATATGGACTCCAAACTTCGATCCCGATCTTGATGTTCCTAATGTTGTTTCAGTTTGGGTCTGCCTCCCCCACCTTCCTCTTCTTTGATGGGGGGATGAATCTATCAAATCAATAGGCAACGCATTTGGAAAAATATATAGACATAAGTGAATCAAAAGAAAATATGCATGCTTGTGCTCGAATCTGTGTGGAAGTTGACTTGGGAAAGGGCCTACCAGAAGCAGTGAAGATCAAGGTAGATAACAGGGAACACATACAATAGTTGGATTATGAGGAGCTTCCATTCAAATGTAAGCTATGTCATGTTGAAATGTGGCAACAAGAATATTCCAATTTTAACTTGTCTTTGAATTAAAATTCGAATTTAGTCTCACCAGCTGCATGAAAAATATTAATTAATTCATCTTAGATTAATTAGTTGAAGAAATTCAACTTAGAAGTCTTTGTGAAGTCATGCAATAGTTATCCCTTAAATTAAGGAGATTATCCCTTAATTAAGGAGATAAGGATGAGTTGTATTTGAGTTGTAATTAGTTAGCTAACTGAGTTTTGTCCAGTTTAATTAGTTCCAAATAGTTTGAGGAACTAATTGTGAGTTCAGTCAGTGAATGCATGCATGCATCAAACTAGTGTACTCCAGATAACTGAAGATTCTCTCATAAATAACTCATGCATGTCTATTCATAGAAAGACCCAGTTGAGATTAAAGATAGGGACAGTGTACTATCAGTTGCAAGAATTTTCCTATAAAGAAAACTCTTGCATGCAGAAGGAATTCATTCCTTGAGATTTGTGCAGTTTTATAGGGTGTAAGATCAGTGTGAGTGATTAGTGTTACACATGGTAACAATAGGATCACCCAGGAAAAACTGCGCTAGGAAATAGGAGCTTGGAGGGCAGTGTGGAGGACCTAATGAGAAGTCTATTTTGTGTGTGAGCATTTGTGAGGATTGTACTGAGAGCTGGCTAGCTGTGAGAGCTAAAGCTGTGTGTAATCCTGAGATATTTCCACTTGTATGATAATACAGATAATGGGGTTTTTAGTTGAGGCTTTCCCCTGAGTATTCTTCTGTGTTTCATGTGCATTGATTATGCTTCTAGTTATATGTGTTCTGCTTGATCTTGCTCAAATATATTAAGCTTCCGCAAGTTTGGTCGTAGAATTAGATTAAAGTATTTTTTTTAGTTATATTGCATTATCAGTTTAATCTACAGTGAGAATTTCTACATGTCATGAATACATTCATTTTGCAAATAGATGTTCAATGAAAGAAATAGAAAATATATATATATATATATTAAGACCCTCAATGGGAGCTTGCTAAACGAAGAAAAAAAATATGAAACTAAGCCCTCAAAATCTTCAATCCCTTCTTCTTCTACTCCCCCTCTGCCCCTCCCACCTCCTACTCTCTCTCCTTTCCTTCTAACTCCACTTCCTTTGTCTCTCTAGACCCCCCCTTGATACCATCCCTGCTAGAGAGGATAACTTCTCCCCCCCCCCCCCCCTCCCCCCCCCCCCCCCCCCCCCCCTCATGCATCCTTCTTCCCCTGGCTTCCCCCTAAGCCCCCTTCCTTCTCCCTTTGAAAGGAATCTTTCTTCACATCTGATAGTCATAAGAAGCCCTAAAGGAAAACTAATAAGGAATTAAGGGATGAATCAACAATAAAAGAAATGGCCATGGGGACCCAGCAACATACGGAAACATACATAGAAAAAAGTGTTGAAAATAAGAAAAAAACATATCAAACAGTTCGAGGGAAATATCCCTCTGCTCCATCTCAAAGTAAATAATGTATATGGTCTCTTGGAATTGTAGAGGCCTTAGACATCCCTGAAAATTCAATATAGCAAAAGACCTTGTTAAATCAAAATGTCCAGACTTCTTCCTAATTCAGGATACCAAGTCCTCCAAACAAGAAATGAATCAAATAATCCAAAAAGCTAAATATTATGAAGGAACAACTATAAAAGCAATAGGTGCATCGGGTGGTATTTGCAGAATGTGTGTTATACATGATTTATGATTGCGGATAGAAATATCTCTCCTAGGTTTGGTGGCTAACGTGGAACAACATAATGACAAAGGACCCAATGTTTTCCTTAAAGTAAATAGATGAGGGGAAGAAACCTACTTGGAATATATCATATGTTTCTCTCATTATTTGGCTTGAATGCTCTAATCCTAGCTCCAGCTACCCAAATTAGAACCTACACAACCAGACAATGCAAGCCAAGACCCAACAGATCGACATGTTATTGAAATATATGAAATAATGACATCACATATAGGAAAACAAGAGAACTCTTTGAATTGATATGAATGGAGTGAGTTACAACCATATATAGGTGTCAATCTTGTAGAAGAGCTCCTCCAAGTTGCTGACTTGTCCTTCCTTTGTCATAAAGAGTACCTCCAATCACCCCAAATGCATGAAAACCTAAATTTCTTCACAACAACATAAGGGTAGAATCACTCTCCAAAACCCAACCTCTTGCATATGGAAGGCTATAAATATATAGAGGAGTGGGGTAAGTTGGGAGTTCTTATGCTTTTATGAATCTTGGGATTGAGATCCATTCTTGATGGGAGGATGAGATCTAAGGATAAGGGATGGAAACTTCAATGTAGGATAGGATTTGAAAGTTTTATCTTAGGTAAATGGTTACAACATATCCTAGAAGCTTATGGAAATGGAGGCTTCGGGATTCTCTCTCTTTTTCTTGAATTTCTAGAACCAACGCAGGTGCAAGGAAGGCAACCTGTAGGTGATCAACACAGCCACAATGAATCTACCTGTAGGTGAACTTTGTCCAGCAAGACGCCAGGGTGCATTGGTCCTAAAACTAGCTTAGATGATGCAGTTTAGGGCAGAACTTGCGGGGAATGAGAGATTCATGCATAGGGATTTTTGCAATGATGATGCAAAGGGGGAATAGGATGCAGATGATCTCATTAAGAGGTTTATTGATTAGATGAGACAAATATCCTATAACAGAGTGCCCCCTAAAGTGAAAATTCAGAGATGATGATTGAAGTGCTTTACCTTGTGACAATTTGAGATCAAGAACAACTAGCAAGATCGTCTTCTGTTACAATACATTTACATCATGACATCTTTGTTGTTGAGGGAGGCATACCCATACTCAACACATAAAATAAAATTACATGTACAATGATCAAAAGACATGTCCACTAATGACTGGTGGTGGACCCATGACTGGATGACTATCAATATGATCATAGCCATCATACATAGTGATCTATGTATAATCCTGAAATCGCAACCTAGATGGCAAAATCTAGATCTGGGGTCTTCTATCTCTTTCACATAACCAACCAATGTACGAGTTTAACCATGTGAATCAATAATCTAGAATCAAGGGTGGTAGACACCATCTGATTACCAGCCAACGATGTAAGTCGTTAATAGATGTGATAGAAACCATCGATGATGTTACTAGCTCTCAAGGTACTCAAGTACAATCTGTATGGTGTGAATAAATGAGTTGATGTTGAACACCACGCAAATCTTTTGGTCAAAGGCTAATGACATAAACCTATCACCGATAGTGAGGACACTTTCGATTGATGTATGCAAGAAACAAGGTACATGTTGTCTCTTTTTCTAGCACCTGTAGCACAAGTGCTTCAACCGATATAGAAGCTTCCTAGAGACAACCTCTGGGTTGATTGTAGACCAGTGCCTATGAAATATTAAAGAGATGAGTAGGGCTTCTGTTGCACTCCAATTGTCACGTAGTTGGAAAATATAATGAAGGGGGCTTGGTTCAATAGTCTTTCATTAAGGTAAACTCAAGCTGATACATGGATCTAAATGCATAGGGGGTAAATCGAGCCAATCTCAAAGATAAATGTCTGGTTCTGGTGGCTGACACACAACAATAGGCAACTTTAATATTGGCGTTGTAGAAAAATGTAGAGGAAGAAATAAAGAAGGGAATTCAATGTAGAGGGCGAGATATAATGCAAAATCCTTAGCATCATGCTCCAGCGGAAGTATGAAAGAATGAGGAGGTGAAATGGTAAGAATTGTGGAGCATGAATTATGGTTTCATACTCTATATCTCATGG
Source organism: Pinus taeda (assembly GCA_000404065.3). NCBI lineage: Eukaryota > Viridiplantae > Streptophyta > Pinopsida > Pinales > Pinaceae > Pinus > Pinus taeda. Next base: position 7,257 of record APFE031141909.1, on the reverse strand, counting down.
ACACACTTGTCACTAATCAACATAAGTAAATATGTGTTGATTACATGTAACCAAGTAAATCTATAACTACACAGGTACTATGACTACTTAGCAGCATACATATAACCATGAGAGAGTAAAACTGACAGCTTCATTACATAATTTTAGTAGAAGAGAAACATACATGAATTGAAATACAAAGAGGAAAACATATTTCTCATTGCTCTGATAGGAATCAACATAATAGTTTCATTAATTCTTCAAGAGTCCAAATCCCTAGTCCATTACATTTAGCAAAGTATCGCTCAAGTCCCTCATGAACAGGAAAATAGAACCAAAAGTCAAATCACAAAATTTGGACCACTTGGGTGTAGAATTTCAGAACCTCTATTAAGTGTTTCTTCCCTCTTTTTATAAGGAGAGGGAGATCTTTGAAAATTAGTTACAAAATATCTCATCCATAGCTCCAGCTATCTAATCGACTAGCTTTCTCGGCATGTGATAGCTCTATTTCCTAAATGATTACAATTAGGATTTGATTCCTTTCTTTAAAATGCAAGAAATACAAAAAAAAATAAAATAAGGAAAACTGAATGATGGTGAGGAAAATATCTGCTAGTTGTCCCTATAATCAGCTCTAATTAGGCCACGTCTCTACCGTGATGATTTAGTCAGTTCACTTGTCGCATTCGTCTTTAAACACTTGAACTCCCTACACTCTGGAGCCGGGAGTGATCAACTGTGGTGGCCTTGGTGGTGTCGTGGAATCACATCTACTAACTCTTGCATCCTCTTAAATTCATGTATAATGCTATCAAAGCCCAATATGCCTTGTAGTGTCACCACAATGTAATATCGGAGAAGTCCCATGTCGCAAACTTCATAGTGGTGCAGGATTCAAATATGTTGGTTTCCGACCTCCAATATGACAAGCCCCTTCTACTTAGCCCTTCCCGCATTTTTCTTCATAAGACCGAGGGCGGTGACCAGGTGCTTAGCCCTAAGGTGCTAGGGCTTTTTATTCCTTCCTGGCGGCTTGTTTTCCTTAGTAACATTATTTATGTGCCTAGTCCTTTAAGTTCCTCTTAATCATAGGTCAGGCCTTATATCAGAGCCCCCTTATCGTTGATTTCCAATCGAGGTTTTAACTTGGAGTGATTCGATGTTTCACCGATCCCTGATTAGCCCTCTGTGTTCAGCCTTAGCCCTTGGTTCTTTAACTTTTCGCGACCACGTGCCAACCCTCATATCAGAGCCCCTCAATTAGAGGATTTAAATCAAACGTTTTACTTTGATGCAACAACATGCCTCAACCTATGAATGTCAATTTGCGATCTAACGTGATCCTTTTCCACGTGGCACCTCTGTGTCACCCTTTTTTGGCCTCTTATGACCCCTGGAAATGTCGAATTTTCCTGTCATGTGTCCACCGTACTGCCACGTCATGTTGACCTCACCCGCAATGTTGCATATCAGAACCAATCTCTATTTACCATGTGTCACTTATCGAAACCAATCTTATGTTTCCACGTGTCCCATTGGAGGAGAGAGAAAAAGCTCGGTCCTACTCTGGTTTTTAAATAAATTCCTTAGCTAATTTTCATTAGGCCCTCCCCAGTGCTTTAACACTGAAGGAACAATCCAAATGATTTAACACTATTGGCATTCGTTGATCACAACTTTCTTAATGTTGTCATTTTGAAAACGCCAATCGCTGATATGCAATATGGCCTGGATCCATCGACTATTGATCGCCTATTTGGCCTTGACCTTTGATATTGTGAGACCTCTGATTTTTGGGACCTTCGATATGCTCTTCTTTCTTTCCTTTCAAAGGCACAAAACCCTTAAGTTTCAACTGGCCATATCCTCTGATCCAGAAGTCCATTTTTGGACTTCCACATAACAATGGAAATCTCGTTCATAGAACTTTCCAATGGAGAGGGTCCAATTTAGCTTTGAGTGCTTATATGGCTTGGAATATGGCTGTAAACTTTTTTTTTTACACGCTTTTGACAGCTAAAAACACATTTTGCAGTGAGTGACAACATTGGCTCCAACTTGGGACAATGCCTTGCTGGAAAGGTGTTGAGAACCTGCAGACCAATAGCCTTCACCATTGGGCATGGAGTCAAAAAATATAATGAGCTTATACAACCAGAAAATCTCCATGGAACTTTATTTATAGGGAATCCTTTCCTCATCGAACTGAAATGTGGGAATATAAATTCTAACAACTAGAAATTAAATGCTCAGCTAGTGATATTATTTATGTACAAGTCCTACTTATGTATAGGGAATAAATTCACCCAAGTGAATTAAACCTTCCAATGATACCATTTCAACATTAGGGTACTGGACCTTATGCCATCGTTCTCTAGGAATTCAACAATTAAAACAGGCATGTACCACATAAAATCTTTGGACAAAAATTTTGATATGTGCCCCCAACTTGGTAGTCGATGCTCATCACTTTGAATCCCCTCCCTGAACCTTCTAATGGGGCTATGTTCTTGAAAACCAGTGACTAACATAGGTATGCACCCCATAAGAACTTCAAACCAAATATTTGACACATACCTTGGAATTGATTCACATTGCTACAGGCCAAAGAAAGATGCCATGCAGTCAGCTATTAGATCATGGAACTGATGAGAAAAATTTATAGTTGTCTCCCTTTCTTGAACAGTTTCTAGAGATGAATCTTTCTGCAATAGGAAACCAAAGTCATTATTTGGATCTTCAACTTTGGGCTCCTATTGAAGGAGCTATTGTTGGTAGTCTTCTCCCCACTTGTTTTTAAGTAGATCCCTTTGAAAATCCTCAACCATCTCATCCTCCTTTGAATCCTATGAGTCATGAATTGGAGAATTTTCATCAACTTTAATATCATCTTCTTGAACTGATTCTCCATTTGAAGGATGTGGGTCGTAAATTGGATCCTCTTTATTAACCTCCTGGTGGGCCTCCTCTCTTTATGCAACTTCCCATAACTGAGATTATTGTGGTTCTGCATCACTTGACTCTCCATATGATTCATACACATCACAAGAAGGAGGATCATCAACATCGGTGGAATAAGATCTCTGGGGTTTATTTGCAGCTCTATGATGTCTCCTTCTTCTCTTTCTTGATCATTGGGCAATGCATCTTGATGCAAGTATATGTTTTCTTGGAATGGAGTCTCACAAACATCTTCAGTAGGGTCATTAACCTCAAGAATATTTTCAACATTAAAATGTGCACAAAAATGTTCAAACAAAGCACCTGGTGGATATAATCTTTTGCAATAATGATTAAATTCCATGTGAAAACTCTTTAAAGAGAATATGTTGCCACGAGGTATTGTTTTGTACCAAATTCTAAAATCTTCTTCTAAAGAGTACATGAAAAATTTCATTTGAACATCTTCAAAAACAATATCCTGTTGTTCCATGCATTCATGAAAATACTTAAGGTGTTGGTTGAGTCTTCTATATGTGTTTCCACCAAATCTAGGAAAATAGGTATTCCATTCATGAAATGAAGGGACATGATTGGGATAACCAACAATAGAATAAAATCTAGTGGGGAAAATTTGTTGGCCAAGAATGTAGGGGCGTCCATTTTGAGAAACTCTCTAGGTGAGTAATATCAAGTTCAAATGCAGGGGAACTTTTATGTTGTTTAGCATCAGAGCCAGTATGAGGCTGCTTGAAATCTAGGATGATCAAATAGAGATATAGATAGTGGATTCGCCAAGATTTTTACCATAATATTGAAACAACGGAGTCGCCAAGGTATTTATAAACTAATTCAGACAGTGGAGTCACCAAGGTGAGAGATCTTCAACCCACACTTCCCTTGCTCACTTGAAAGAGGGAATGTAGAGATTTGTCGTACCCAGGGAAAAATATTTTGATTCGTTCCCCGAAAACGGCTCCAGAAATACCAAAAGATGTTGTCATTTTTTCTATCACTTGTAGCGCAAGTGCTTCATGCAATATAGAAGCTTCTTAGAGACAACCTCTGGGTTGATTGTACACCAATGCCTAGGACATCTTAAAGAGATGAGTACTTTTGGATATTATGAGTAGGGCTTTCTATTGCACTCCAATTACCACGTAGTTGGAAAAGATAATGAAAGGGGCTTGGTTCAATAGTCCTTCATCAAGGTAAACTCAAGCCAATACATGGATATAAATGCATAGGGGGTAAATCGGGCCAATCTCAAAGAGAAATGTCTGGTTTTGGTGGCCTACACACAACAATAGGCATCTTTAATGTTGGCGTTGTAGAAAAATGAAAAGGAGGAAAGAAAGAAGGGAATTTGATGCAGAGGGTTGGATATAATGCAGAATCCTAAGCATCAAGCTCTAGCAGAAGTAGGAAAGAATGAGGAGGTGAAATGGTAGGAACTGTGGAGCGTGAATTAAGGTTTCATACTTTATACGTCATGGACACACTTGTCACTAACCAACATAAGTAAATCTATGTTGATTACAACTACCCAAGTAAATTTGTAACTATAGAGGTATTATTACTACTCAGCAACATACATATAACCATGAGAGAGTGAAATCGGCAGCTTCATTACACAATTTCAGTAGAAGAGAAACATACATGAATTGAAATACAAAGAGGAAAACATACTTCTCATTTCTCTAATAGGAATCAACAGAATAGTTTCATTAATCCTTGAAGATTCCAAATCACTAGTACATTACATTTAGAAAAGTATCGCTTAAGTCCCTCATGAACAGCCAAATAGAACCAAAATTGGAATCACAGAATTTGGACCACTCGGGTGCAGAATTTTGGAACCTCTATTAAGTGTGTCTTCCCTCTTTTTATAAGGAGTGGGAGAGCTTTGAAAATTAGTTACAAAATATCTGAGCCAGAGCTCCAGCTATCTCGACGTGTGATAGCTCTGCTGCCCAAATGATTATAATCAGGATTTGTTTCCTTTCTTTAAAATGAAAGAAATACAAAATAAACAAAAATAACGAAAACTAAATGATGGTGAGGAAAATATCTCCCAGTCGTTCCTATAATCACCTCTGATCACGATGATTCAGCTAGTTCACATGTCTCTTTCTTCTTTAACTACTTGAATTCCCCATTGTACGGAGCCGGGAGCGATCAACTGTGGTGGCCTTGGTGGTGTTGTGAAATCGTAGATGTCAACTCGTCCATCCCATTAAATTTTTGTATCATGCTATCAGAGCTCAATATGCCTTGTAGTGTCGCCACAGTGTAATATCGGAGAAGTTCCATGTCCCAAACTTCATAGTGGTGCAACATTCAAATCTGTCGATTGCCAACCTCCAATATGGAAAGCCCTTTCTAATTAGCCCTTCCTACATTTTTCTTCATAAGACCAAGGGCGGTGACCAAGTACTTAGCCTTAAGGTGCTAAGGCCTTTTGTTCTTGCCTTAAGGCTACTTTTCCTTAGTAACGTGATTTACGCCTCTAGTCCTTTAAGTTCCTCTTGACCGTGGGCTAGCGCTTATATCGGAGCCCTCTTATCAGTGATTTACAATCGGGGTTTTAACTTGGAGTGGTGTGAAATTTCACTTATCATTGATTATCCCTCTTTGTTCAGCCTTAGCCCTTGGTTCTTTAAATCTTCATGACCATGTGCCAACCCTCATATTGAAGCCCCTCAATTGGAGGATTTCAATTGGAGGTTTTACTTTGATTAAATAACATGCCTCAACCTATGAACTTTGATTTGCGACCTGACGTCATCCTTTTCCACATGGCACCCTGGGAATGTCGAATCTTCCTGCCATGTGTCCACCATACTGCCATGTCATGATGACGTTTGCCGCCACGTGGAATATTCAAACTAATCTCTATTCACCATGTGTCCCTTATTGGAACCAATCTTACATTTCCACGCTTCCATTTGAAGTAGAGAGAAAAGGCTCGGTCCTGCTCTAGTTTTTAAATAAATCCTTTGTTAATTTGCATTAGGCCCTCCCCGGTGCTTTAACACTAAAGGAGAAATCTTGACGATTTAACACTATCAATGTTCGTTGATCAGAAATTTCTTAACGTTGTCACTTTGAAAACGTCGATTGGCGATATGTGATATGGCCTAGACCCACTGATTGTCGATCATCGATTTGACATTGACCTACGGTATTGTGAGACCTCTAATTTGCGGGACCTTGTTGGGAAAAATACTAAGAGGGGGGATGGGGGGGTGAATCAGTATTTTCAAAGTCACAAACTTTTCATTTCATATTCTGATTTTTGTATGTGACTTTATTAAAAGGAACCCACGTGTGTATGCGACTGTTCTAAAGACAACCAACGTACATCCAATAAACTTATGTTTCAGCTAATTCATCATCTGTTTATCTTCAACTAGTGCATCAGTACTTATATAAAGATTAGATATACAATAACCATGTGCAGTATGAAAAAAATAAACCATCACACATAAGCAACACACATGGACACCAGGATTTAAGGTGGAAACCCAATGCGAGAAAAAATCACTTGCTTTTGTAGTCTTTATCTTCTTTTAATATAAAGAAAAAAAGTATAATGTTGTACTGGTGCAGACTCATACTAGTACGTAGGAACCCACCTGCAGAAGGTACAACCTTCTCTCATTCTCCAACTCCTACTGGAAGGGAGCTCCAACCCCTAGCTCTTATACTGGCGTAAACTAGTACCAGTACGTACGCACCAACATGCATAATGTTATAACCTTCACTCGTTCTCCGACTATTACAGGAAGAGAGCTCCAACCCCCTAATATAATTTACCAACTACCACTGGAAAGAAGCTCCAACTCCGAGGACCACGTTTCATAAAATTTCAAATTGGGTCCACCTGCTACAACACATCATAACTTGTAGGCCACACTTTATCAAATTTTCAAACTGGATCCACTTGCTACAACACATCATAATTCGTAGGCCACGTTTCATCAAATTTTCAAACTAGACCCATCACCAACATTTAAGCTCAATATCAATCATAAAACCATAACTTCATCACTGCAACTCAATCATCAATCTCTGACACAACTAAATCAACCAATCACTGAAACCCAATCAATTGTAATTCAATCAAAACTCAACCAATCAACTGAAAAATCAGATCACTGTAACTAGAACATGTTGAAATGTGGCAACAAAAATATTCCAATTTTAATTTCCTTGAATTAAAATTGAGAATTAAAATTCGAATTTAGTCTCACCAGCTGCTTGAAAAATAATTAATTAATTCATCTTGAGTTAATTAGTTGGATAAATTCAAGCTAGAAGTCTTTGTGAAGT
>APFE031141900.1:0-15986 GCA_000404065.3 Pinus taeda | reverse complement strand
GGGACTTGATTGTGATTTAATGGAGGGGCCCGATGGGATAGTAACTATGGATTAGGGAGATTAATGATGTCGGGATCGATGTGATTGGAGGAAGCTTCTTAATTAATCACATATTAATTAATTAATTCCTTTTTAATGCAACGGAGGGTTGTAGGTCTTAATTGATCACAGATAGGCTAATTATTTATTGATCAATTAATTCATATAATTATTTCTTTATTGGGGTTTATATTTCAAACCGGGGTGGGATATTAACATAAGGGATTTTAATAATACATATGGGGACCAGGCGTATTTTCTGGGAGTTAACTATAATAAATTAATGTTAATATGAAATGAAAACGGAAATAAGAATGCGCTAAGTAAAATGCTTCAAAATATATTCACATTTTCGCATTTAAACATTATAACTTAGGCTTAGGTGCATTCTGTCGGTTTTTTCTGTGAAAAGGGGTTTTGTATGGGAATAATTACTTTTCCCAAGCAAATAATGATTTTACTTTGGGAAAAGGGGGTTTGAGGGAAGATGAATGAATTATGGAGGGGGTGAATGTTGATGAGGCGGTTTTAACACTTGGAACCTGTAATTCGTTTGGGCCAAGGGTCCGGTCCCTCCAAAAGTTAGATAAATGCTTCAAGCCCCTTTGAATTAAGGTTTTAGGTGCTTTTATTGTTATTTGTGGGAAATTAGTGATATTAGGGGTAGAAGGAATGAGGAAATTAATAACCTGACTTTGTAAATGCCTCATTGTTATCCATATTTTTAAAGTATTATGATGATGGAAGTAAATGATATTAGTTTCAACTAATCATTCATCATACACCATTCTGTGACCATTCATCTACTTACCGACCTGCACACCCTACCATTTTTTCTACATTTTATTAGGGCACACTTAAGCTGGAAAGCCTTTATGAAACATTTTCTTTCTTTTACAATGGAAATCTGTCTAAGTCTATCCTTATTACATCCAAGGGCTCAGATTAAATAGTTCAGCTCCTTTTATTCACTCTACCTATCTACTTATCTGCCAATATTAGATAGTTTGGTCAGATTTTATTCTCTATCTATAGACATAGAAATTGAAAACATGAAATAGTCAAGTTTACACTATTTGACTAACATGAATTGTGGCATAAGTAACAAATTGCACACAATCATTATTATACCAAAAATAAAATAGCAGTGGCATTTTGACTTGCACACTTTCATGGTCTTTCCTTTTTCTTTCGGGTTCACTTTCCCTCTTTTTGACCTTTCTCATTCTTTTTTTGTCCTTTGATTTTTCTTTTAGGACATACCCACTTTACATTTTTTTATTATTTTTTTATTTTTTACAAATATGAAAAATATTTGCAGAAGCAAAGGTATGTACATATTTTGGAGATAACTAAGTCAATCATAAATTATGACACATATTGGTATAAGAAAATAATAATGGCTCCACTTGGGGATGGCTTTCCTTGGTGGAAAGTCAAGAAATGTAGACCAATGGCCTTTTGAGAGATTGTGATTTTACTCTCTAATTTCCTTTTATTCTGTTGCTTTATTGATATCTATGATAGTGACAATATTCGAAGCTTAGGGCCTTCTCTTCGAGCTTTAACTCCACAACTTAACCATCCAATCAACACTTGAACATTTTGGAGGATATATTATGTACAACTGAAATTGATAAAATTAGTAACTTGGATCAATGTAGTGCTTCAACATTTGACCATTGACTCGTCCTCCTTCTAACTCTGCACCATTTAACTCTTTGAGAAAATAAGAATCATTCCCTCTAAAGGCATATATCATGTATGGACCTTTCCACAGGAAGTCAAACTTCCTATGTTTTGGTTTGTCGACCCTTCTGGAGTCCCACTTCAAAACTTTGTCACCAAGATAGAAGTCTTCTGCGTTGGTTCTTTTATAAAAAAAATTCTTAAGTTTTTCTTGTAGTGCTTGGGCTCTAATGTATACTTCCTCCCTGGTTTGATGCAAATGAATGGTCTGATTGATTCTCCTCTGAATATCATTTGGCTCGACTTGGGATTCCTACAGTAGTTTCATTACTGCTATTCCTAATGATGAAGGGAAAACTGCTTCCATTCCATAGACTAACTGATAGGGACTCGTACCAATGGATTTCTCATTTGTAAACCTATCTTCCCACAAAGCATTTATCAGTTTCTTGTTCCATGTTTTCTTATTGTCTTCCAACAATTTTTTAATAATATTCACTGAGCTTTTGTTGGAGGATTCTGTAAGTCCATTTCCTTGGGGATAAGAGGTTGTAGAGTGACCAAGGGTTATATGGTATTTATGGTAGAAATCAATCATCCTTTTTTATTTAAATGCTTCATCATTGTTTGTGATAATTTTGTTTGGACTGCCAAATCTAGATAGAATATTGGCCTCTAGAAAATCTATGATGATAGTATCAGTGGCTTGTCTAGAGGGAATGGCTTCTATCCACTTTTTAAATTAATCTGTGGTAGTCAGTATCCATCTATGTTGAGTAGAGGAGGCGGGGTGAATTTCGCCAATGAAGTCTAGACCCCATTATTGAAATGGTTTTTCAGTAGAAATGGGTTTCAAAGGTAAAGGCAAAATATTTCTTTTTCATTTAAAGATCTGACACTTGTGGCAGGATGTTACAAGCTTTTTTACATCAGAAAACAAGGTTGGCCAATGAAATCCAGATCTTAGGATTTTATCAACTGTTGTCTTCTAGTAGAGGTGTCCTCCACAATCACCTACATGAAATTCTTGTAGTACTTTGTTCGATTCTTCCTTAAACAATTTAAAAAAATGCCTTCATGATTTTTCCAAAATAAAGTATTATCCATTATGTAAAATTTCAAAGGTTTCATTTTCAACAACCTACTTTTAGTTCTGGACAACCCTCGAGGAGCTTGTAAATTTTGTAGAATGTATATTATATCAGCATATCAAGGTGAGTCTAAAAAGGCTTGGCTTATCTATGGAGTCACCATCTCCTCTTCATTATCTAGTCCTCGAATAAAATTTATACCTAGGGCTTCACAATTGGTTTCAGCCATAAGTTTAGCCAGCCCTTGGCCTTTGATTAATTTTGTAGGTTTAATCTCTATGTCATACTCTAATACGATAGCTATCTACTTTCCCCTCTTTCCATCAATTCCAATCTGCGTTAGAATGTCTTTGACTACAACATTGGGAACATAAGCTATAATGTGAGAATACAAGATATATACTTTGAAATCTTTGATTGCTTGTACCAAAGTAAAAGCTTGTTTTTCCATTATGTTATACTTTAAGGATGAATCACTTAGAGCTTTACTAAACAAGGCTATTGGTTGTTCGAATCCCTGATCATTCTTTTGTAGTAAAACTGCAATAATACTATGTTCAGATGCAAAAGAAAAAATGACAAATTCTCTGTCAAACATTGGACTTATGAGGACTGGTGTTTGAGTCAAGGCTAGTTTTATATCTTCGAAAGATTTTTTAGCCTCTACTATCCATTTAATTGTTGAATCTTTCTTCAACATGTTATTTAATAGTCTAATCAATTCAGCTACGTTCGAGATGAATATTCTTAAAAAAATTATTTTTCCTAAAAATGCCTAAAGTTCTTTAATGTTCCTGGGGTGATCTATTTGCAAAATAGTCTCAATCCTGGTTGGATCAATCCAAATTCCATCTTTGGAGATAATGTGGCCTAATGGTTTTCCTTCTTCCAAACCAAATAAAGAACTTTTAGGATTTAGCGAGATGCCATATTTCCTACACTTAATAAAGACCTGCCTAAGATGATCCAAATGCTATTGATCTGACTTGGAAAACACTACGATATCATAAAGGTATATAACTAGGATATAAAGTGAACATGCTTGACTCTTTTCCTTCCACTCATTCATTTCCAAATTCTTTATACTTTTAATATTATAAAATAAATGATTGCTCCACTACATATTATTTCAACCATATATAATTATTAGGTGCGTCAATATCAACATAGTGGAAAAAACCACATTACACCACCGCAACACATGCAAGCATTCTCCAATGTAAACAATATGCACACAACATATGAAAATAATGCAAGCACATGTATGCGACATTCACTCTGTAAAGCCATATATATGTTCAAATTCATCGTTTCTTTATGTCGTTGCCTCAACCTTCTTGAGTCTTGTCTTGTTTTGCTATCATGGAATCTGCCTTTGCTGTCATGGAGATTTTCCTTTGTTTTCATGGAGTCTTGCCTTTGCATCACAACAATTCCCTTTAATAACAAACTAGCGTCACCACAAATTATTCATTAAACAATCTCTACAACATTTTCCAAGCATCAAGCCATCAACATGCCAACATCAATATTGTGTCAGCCCATCAATGTATCTGCTTCTCCTTTGTGCCATGCTCCTGCTTACCTTTCTGCTCCTTTGCCATCAATGACAATATTGCCAACATATACTACTAACAACATCCTAAAATATTCCATGGAGGTGAAATTACCACCTATCGAACTGATAATTATGTAAAATTAAATTAAAATGATGGAATTTCTATTCCAAAATAAACCAACTTATCGAACATAGTTAAAAATAAATAAATCAAATAAATTATAATATCTAAGAAAAATAAATAGGCATCAAATTTTTTAATGTATATTCTTTTTATTCATTTAATATAAAACAATAATTAACAAGGACTACATAGTAGCTAGTACCTTCAATTTAACTTAAATATAGACACATAAAATTTTTATAAAAAAATAAAACAACTAATAAAATATTGTATTGTGGAATGCCACCACAAAAAATTAAGAAATATGATTAACTAGTATTGTTTACATTACCATGAGAAAGAAAGAAGGAAAATTATTATAATGTCCACAAGGCTAAAGATAGATTATGGGACAGACTGCTTCTTCATCGGGTTGATGTATTTGACCATTTTCTTGTGAAACCTCACAATAAATTCTCATAGCTTCTTGACAAACCCCTTGCTAAATGGATTATCCCAAGAGCTAGATGCTAGAATATCTACATAACTTTCCTTGTTGTCTTTGAAGGCCTCACATTCTAAAATGAAATTCTTTTCTATTTCCACTTTTCTAGAAGAACAAAAAATATATACTCTTTCCTCCCATGCTTCTTTTGTCCTTTTCCAGTACCTTGTTTCACAACAGAGTTGATGAGAATTAATCCTTAACCAAGCAATAAGAATTTTGGCTCTCCAAGAAATATTGGCCTCTATGTATGCTTTTTGTTGATGATTATGAGTGGGATTAAAACACCTCAATATGGTATTTTTTCTTTCCCCTAGCTCTTTATCCCATGTACCCTTGTGGAACTTATCCATAACAAAATATTTTATCTCTTTACTATTTATGAGACACATGTTCAACCAAATACCCCATTTAATAATCCATCTGTTATTTTTCTCCATCTAAGTATTTTTTCTTTTGCACAATATGTCATTAAGGACAACCTTATGCCATCTGCACTCTTCCATTTACTCACTTTTCTTTAAATACCTTATGACTCGCACAATAGAAATTTCTTCAATAAGAGAAGCCCCTCTTTCAATTAACAAAATAGAGTAAAGAACTACACTTGCAATTTTGAATTTGTTTGTAATCAAATGCTTCTCAATTTTCTCAATTTGTTTACACTGCATGTTAGATGTACTTCTCTCCCACACTTCACAACCATAGAGAATCACTGGAATCACTAGAAACCCAAAATGAGTTTGAGTGGTTTTCAAGTCCCATAACTCTTCGTCTCTAAACCTATTTTGAAAAGCATAAAGTGCTTTCCAATCCCCCAAAGTTCTTTTATTTCAATTATGAGGTATTTGTAATCCACAACTTCTCCCAAAATGTTGCCTCCCAAGTGGAACTTATGTTGGTTATGTTTTCTTTTTTTAGAGAAAACCATTACTTTCATTTTTCTAATATTGACTTGCGTCGCCACCCTTCTACAAAAATCCTTAAGGGACAGTAAGTGCTTTTGCAAACCAAGAACAGATTTAGCGAGCATAATAAGGTCAACTACATACAAAAGATGCCTTACAAAAACTTGCAAAATTGGATACCATCACCCCCTTGTGAATTTAACCACTCCTCAAACCACCTTGCTTGACTTGGATATCGCTTCTAAATCTTTCAGAAATGCTTGCTGAAGTTCTAGTTTTTATTTTCACCTTTTCATATAGCATATGTGCAACTACTCTCAAATATAAACACACTTTTAACGTATTATTATTATTTTTTAATTGAACCCACATATAAACTCCACTTCCGTAAAACCAATATTGAATTTATATTTTGTTTATTCATAATAATTAAATCAATTTTGAACTAGGGGAAACATTGACATCAGATTAAATTTGTTGAATGTTAAACGTTAACCATTTATACTTTGTTGGGAATTTCTGATAATTCCAGAATAGACAAATAGAGAATAATACTATGTTTTTCACACTCTCTTTTTAACAGAGGAAATTTAAAAAAAAAATCATTTGCAGAATATGGTGTTTCAGTAACGCATAACTGGTGTTTTAGCAACACTCTGGTTTTGACGCAGCAAAAAAAAATAAAAATTTTATGATAACAGAGTTTCAACAACACACAAGAAAAGGGACTTTGTATTCATTAAAAATACTTCCTCTAACAGAGGGATTACAACAAGGGTGCTTCAGAGGCAATTCAAAAACTTCACTCTGTCAAAAAAAATTACATTACTGTGTCTGTACTGTTGTACATTACAGAAAGCAAAATACTGTGTCTCCTCTGAAAATCAACACATTGTCTTTGCACTACTATGTCTGCACTTTGCACTGCTGTGTCTGCACTGTTGTGCATCTACAAAACACTCTATTTCACCTCAAAAATCTTACACTGGTGTGTGTAAATTTTTCATTTATACATATGCGTTGTTGCATATTACAAAAAGAAAAACTATCTCTGTACTGATGTGCATTACAAAGAACACTCTGTCTCTGGTCAGCTCACACTACTCAGAAAGAAAAAAAACATTACATTTCATATACGACAACCAAAAAAAAAGATTGTGTGAACCAAAAAAAAAACTACTTGAAATTTTTATGACAAGACTAGAAATTAAAACAAGGTATGGAGGGGCTGACAAATAAGTTTAATTCCTAAAATTTCTGGATGTTGCAGTGCATTCTCCATGTCCGCAGTAAAACCTGGTATTTACTATTTTTACCAACTGTAATAAATTACCACCATTTCGTGAATGACCACCATTCCGTAATAAATCATTGTGTAATGGTGAATTCAGGAAAGGACTGGAGCTGCAGCTTTTTAATGGCGGATACATCATTGTAGGGTATGGCAAAGGACTCGGCATGCAGTTGAAAATAATATTTCAACACTCCCCTTTAGTTTCATCTGCTGGGTTATCAGTCATACCCAGACATTTTCTCAAAAACTCAAAACTTTCTGTCCCAATGGTTTGGTTAGAATTTCTCCAACCTTCTCTTGAGTTCTGCAATGTACTAAAACAATTTCTCCATTGCTTACCAATTCCCTGATGTAATGAAACCTTGTGTCAATGTGTTTCTTTCTCTTATGAAACAAAAAATTCTTGGATAATGCAATAGCTGAGCTATTGTCACAATAAATCACAGTTCCTTTTGCCTACTCTTGGCCTAAACTCCTTAACATCCTTCTCATCCAAACTGCTTGACATGCTGCTACTGTAGCTGCCACATATTCAACCTCTGTTGTAGACAACGCTACAATAGGTTGTTTCTTAGAAGCCCATGAAATAGCTCCTGAACCCATGTGAAAAACATAATCGGATGTGCTTTTCTAATCATCTACACTTCCAGCCCAATCACTATCAGTGTATCCAACTAAATCTAAACTTTCTAAAGCACTATATAAAATGTCAAACCTTTTAGTACCTTTAACATACCTCAGAATTATTTTTGCTGCCTGCCAATGTGATTCTTTTGGCCTCTCCATGAATCTGGAAATTAAACTAACAGCATGCATAATATCCAGCCTAGTTGCAGTCAAATACATAAGGCTGCCAACTATGCTCTTGTACAAACTAGGATCAAAATCTTTGTTGCTGTCCTCTTTGTTGAGTTTTAATCCCATCACTGTGGGAGTGATTTCTGCCTTGCTGTCCTGCATATTAAATATTTCCAACACTTCATTTACATATTTTGCTTGTGAGATAAAGATCTCATTTTCATTTTTATCTACTTCCATTCCTAAGAAGTATTTCAGCAAACCCATGTCAGTCATTTCAAATTATTCTTTCATGACTGTTTTGAAATTTTCAATGAGATAATCATCATTACCTGTGAAAATAACATCCTCAACATATAACACAACAATTAGTATTTTACCATCCTTTTCTTTCATGTAGAGGGTGGGTTATCCCTCAAACTTTTCAAATCCATTTTCCAGTAGATAGGAATCTATCCTGTTGTACCATGCTCTTGGTGCTTGCTTCATCCCATAAAGAGCTTTCTTCAATCTGCACACTTTGTGCTCTTGGGCTTTCTTTTCATAGCTTGGAGGTTCTTCAATGTAAACCTCTTCCATTAACACTCCATTGAGGAATGGTGACTTCAAGTCCATTTGGTAAACTTACCACTTGTTTTGTGTTGCTATGGATAGCACTGCTCTCACGGTTTCCATTCTAGCAAACGCTGCGAAAGTTTCCTCATAGTCTCTCCCAACTGCTGCTTATATCTTTTGACAACAAGTCTTGCCTTGTGTCTTTCTATTTTGCCTTCAACATTTTTCTTGGTCTTGTAGACCCATTTAACTCCAATGACTTCCTTTCCTTTTGGTAGTTCAACTAAATCCCATGTCTTGTTTCTTTCTATGGCATTGATCTCCTCATCCATAGCTTCTATCCATTTCCTATCCTTAATAGCATCTTCGAAATGAATATGGTCATCAACATGACAATATAAAGCAAACAAAGAATTCATACCTTCATTTGTTGCCTCTTGTTCATAAATATCACTTAAATTTCTGAACTTCTTACCTCTTTCATTTGGCGTACAAGTGGTTGAAGAAGCACTTGAATTTGCTCCTCGCGGTGTGCTTGGAGAAGCACTTTCATTTCTCCTCAAGGGTGTCTCTTGCTGCCCTTGTGTTGGTGCTACTGTTTGGGGATGTGTTTCAGCCATCTCCTCATCATCTTCATCATGAGATAAACAATTTTTAACATTCAGTGTTTTCTCTATGCTTCCATCCCAAGCTTCCTCCTCAATGAACTGAACATCTCTGCTCACAAAAAACATCTTGGTAGATGGGATATACAACCTGTAAGCTTTGGATTCCTCACTCTATCCAATGAAAATACATTTCTCCCCTTTGCTGTCCAACTCCTTCCTTAGCTAATCTGGAATGTGTGCATAAGCCACAAATCCAAAAACTTTCATGTCGGTGACTCCTTGCTTTCTCCCACTCCATGCTTCTTCCGGCACTCTGTTCATCACTTCTTTTGTAGGGCATCTATTCAAAATGTATGCTACACAATGTACACGTTCAGCCCAATAATCATTTGGCAAATGCTTTGCCTTCAACATGCTCCTCGCCATATCCATGATTGTCCTGTTCTTCCTTTTAACAACTCCATTTTGCTGCGGAGTGTACCTTTTGGTAAACTATTTGTGAATTCCATTTTCTCTACAAAAACATAGAAATTATTTGGAGATATACTCACCTCCTCTATTACTTATTAGAACTTTAATATGTAGCCCACTTTGGTTTTCTACAAGTGCTTTCAAATTTCAAAATTTTTCAAACACTTCACTTTTGTTCTTCATGAAACAAACCGAAGTTTTTCTAGTAAAATCATCAATGAATGTTAGAAAATATTGGTTGCCTGCTAGTGATGGAGTTTGCATTGGTCCACATAAATCTGAGTCCACAATCTCTAAGGTTGCTTTTACCCTTATGCTTTTCCTGGATGGAAAACTTTCTCTATGTTGTTTCCCCAAGATACAACCTTCACAAAGGCTGTCCCGTTTCTCTATCAATGGTAATCCTCTTACCATTCTTTTTCTACTCAACAAGTTAAGACCTGCAGAGTTGAGATGTCCAAATCTCAAGTGCCACAACCAATTTTCATCCTTTGGTACGCTTTGGAAAGCCTCTTGTGACATTGCTGCTATTACTTCTTTATTTTTCAAATCTATCTTTATTGTGAGAGGGAACATCCTGTTCCTTGTCATCTTCACTTCAGCAATACATCTTTTGCTAGGTGCTCTATCCATGATGGTGCATTCATCATTCACAAAGAAAACATTGTACCCCTTTTGAACAAGCTGACCAATACTCAAGAGGTTACATTTCATTCCGGGAACATAATAGACATCTACTATGGTTTTCTTTTCACCTTTCTTTGTAAATATTTTAACTTCTCCTTTTCCCATAACATAAATTTTACTATCAGTCCCAAGTGTGACTTGTGATTTCACATTTTGACCTAATTTCGAAAACAAGGCTATGTTTCCTATCATATGGTTGTTGCAACCAGAGTCTAGAAACCATATATCATCACTGTTTGTTTCAGCCATGTTACAAGCTAAATGCACATTATCTTGGCTAATATTTTTCTAGTGATATTTGCACTAGATATATTATTCATATCATGCTGCGTCTTCTTACATTCATTGGCATAATGCCTATATTTTTTACAATAATAACATTGGACATTGGGTTTTTCATACCTTTGTCCTTGAGCATGATGTTGTCCACTTTGTTGACTGCTGCCTTGGCCTTGCTTCTGATTTGGATTCCTGCCTCTTCCTTGAGCATTTGCTGGACTGTTTCTTCCACTTCTGTTTTGGCTTCTACCTCTTCCTCTCTTGTTACCTTTGCCTTGACCTCTACCACTTCCAAAAGACATCTGGTTCTTAAAGGCTTGCTCTAGAGATGATTTTTCATTTCTACTCAACCTCTGCTCATGTGTTATCAGTGATGCATGTAGGTCATCAACTGAGAAGTTTGAGAGATCCTTTGTCTCTTCTATGGTGGTGACAATCACATCAAAATTTGAGGGTAGGATCCTCAATAGTTTCTCCACAATCCTCCTTTCTTCAAGAATTTCTCCATGAGTCCTTATCTGTGTGACCAGACCAATTACATGTCTGAAGAATGAGTCAATATTGTCTGACTCCTTCATGAAAAGATTCTCAAAATCTCTCCTCAGCAACTGTAGTTTTGTTGTCTTTAATTTCTTCATGCCATGATAGGATGTCTTGAGAGTTTTCCATGCTTCTTTGGATGTCTTGGCTGCTGCTATCCTTGGAAACACACTCTCATGCACTGCTTGATACAAAAATACGAGGGCTTTTGAATCCTTCTTCCTATTGCTCTTCAACAGATCTTTCTCTGCCTGAGTTAATCTGTTAAACTCATTTTCATCTGCTAGTTCTTCAAACCCATATTCAACAAATTCCCATAGATCTTGTGAGGGAAACAGGGCTCTCATGGTTATTGCTCAATAGTCATAGTTTTTCCCATTAAATTGTGGGAGCTGAGTATTAGACATACTCGTGCTAGTGCTTGTGCTGGTGCTGGAGCTAGCCATTCTTGCACTCTAAACTATGCTTCAAAATACAGAGTGTGTATTTAAAAATCACTGTCTGTCTTCAACAGCAACACATAAAACTAATCTGGGAAATACCTACATCCTTTCTTGAATATCTTCACTCTGTTGGAGAAGCTGCTGCAGCAAGAAATCCTTCCTTCACTTCTTTGACACCTTCAAAAAGCCTGGACAAGCTCTGATACCATGTTGGGAATTTCTGATAATTCTAGAATAGACAAACAGAGAATAATACTCTGTTTTTAACACGGGAAATTAAAAAAAAAAATCGTTTGTGGAATACGGTGTTTCAGCAACGCAAAACTGTTGTTTCAGCAACACTCTGTTTTTGACGCAACAAAACAAAAATAATATTTTCTGATAACAGAGTTTCAACAACGCCCAACAAAAGGGACTTTGTATTCATTAAAAATACTTCCTCTAACAGAGGAATTACAACAAGGTTGCTTCAGAGGCAGTTCAAAAACTTCACTCTCTCAAAAAAAATTACATTACTGTGTCTACACTGTTGTACATTATAGAAAGCAAAATACTTTGTCTCCTCTTAAAATCAACACACTGTCTTTGCACTGCTGCGTTTGCACTTTGCACTGTTTTGTCCGCACTGCTGTGCATCTACAAAACACTCTATTTCAGCTCAAATATCTTACACCGGTGTGTGTAAATTTTTCATTCATACATATGCGTTGCTGCGTATTACAAAAAAAAAACTCTCTGTACTCTTGTTCATTACAAAGAGCACTTTGTCTCTCGTCAGCTCACACTACTCAGAAAGAAAAAAAACATTACATTTCATATATGGCAACCAAAAAAAAGATTGAGTGAACAAAAAAAAACTATTTGAAATTTTTATGACAAGACCAGAGATTAAAAAAAGGTATGGAGGGGCTGGCAAATAAGTTTAATTCCTGAAATTTCTAGATGTTGCGGTACATTCTCCATGTCCGCAGAACCTGTGTCTACTATTGTTACCAACTGTAATAAATTACCACCATTCTGTGAATGACCACCATTTCGTAATAAATCACTGTGTAATGGTGAATTAAGGCAAGGGCTAGAGCTGCAACTGTTTAATGGGGGATACATCATTGGAGGGTATGGCAAAGGACTGAGCCTGCAGTTGAAAATAATATTTCAATATACTTGAAATCTAACCAATAGTGGAGATATATGGTCTCTTGGCTCAAAAATAAGTATTTTAATTTTGTTTTAGTCTATTTAAGTGTGAAAATTAAACTGATTTAGATCTATCTTGGATCTACCAAGCACCTAGAGGGATCAAATATCTTAAAATGCAAAACACTTTTATAGTAAAAAGAAATTAAATGATTTTAGTAGTTTCCGCCTTAAAATGAATCTCAACTAATTAAAAAAACAAATAACTTTATTTAAATTAATATTCACAAATTTAATTAGTACTTTCATTTACTTTACGTTTTGAAATACTTACTTTTCCAAATAAATTTCTTAGATAATTAGATGTATCCAATTACATATCTTGAATATAAAATGGCAACCATTATACCATTATAATAAAATTAATGACTGAACTAAATCAATATGATATATATTTTCATTTTTAATATGTTTCTATCATTAAAAAAAATTGTAATATTGGTCAAATTTATATTTTTCAATCATAAAAATATATTACAACAATATACACACTTCATTTTCAACTTTGAAACCCCTATGTTATGTTTGCCAGTTATTTATTTACAGATTAAAAGATGGAAAACAAAGCCGTAAACCCGACACGCAGCTATAATAAAAGACGTTGTGATCTTACTATTTCTCACACAATCTGCTTTTGAACAAATGCCCCTTCACCTTCTTTCAACAACCAGATGAACAACCAATCGCCAGATGCTGCCCAAGCCCAAGGGACCTTCGGCATTCCAGATGCTTCACATTCCAGAGGAGATCATTGCGTGGATGATAAAAGGTTGTCAAAACCCTGTGCCTCGTGTAAGTCGAACAATCGCTACGAGTTAAACAATACGAAGGTGTATGCCTGGCTGGTTATCCATGAATTATTTCAGCCGCCTGAAAATTCGAAAGTTGACGGGTAAGATATTATTCTATTCGGCCTACATGCGAAAATCTAATGGACGTTGAATACATACGTTTTAACAGCAATAATAATTCTTTCATAATAGTTCCTAGAGATGAAGATGAAAATCCATAACGAAAGTTTCAAAGCATTCCGATTGAATCAATTAGAGGAGGAAAATATATCGAGCTTTTTGCAGAAGACACCGAAATAGTTTCATGGAATTTTGATGGGTATTAAACACAGCTCGGGTATATATTCGTAATCTGCGCAACAACGAATAATACCATTTTTATGGGTATTAAACACATCTCGGGTATATATTCGTAATCTGGTCAACAACGAATAATACCATCTTTATGGGTATTAAACACATCTGGGTTTTTATGGGTATTAAACACATCTAGGGTATATATTTATATAGAGGTCAGTTCGTTCTGTGCATCGAAAGCTTTCTCTGTTTGATAAATCCACCTACAAGACTCTCTTTTTCATTAGAAATCCACCCGCAAGAACTGGTCGATGTTTTGGAGAAAACTAGCGAAAGATGTCTGACCTAGTAGAATTATATTCTCAATTATTTCCGATATGTACATTGCTTCATGGAGGTAACTCTAGTCATGGCACATCGAACAAGCTCCGGTCATGCTAAGGAGATGGAGCCCGCTCTTCAGCCCTCACAAAGAATAGTTCGGGGCAGGGCCAATCTGGGTTACGCTACCTGGTTTGCCCCTGCATTTCTGGACTGAGGAAATCTTCAAAAGAATTGGCAATACCCTAGGAACTTCTTGGATATGCTTTCTCTTCATTTCTACATGGCTTGGTGATGCATAATCTTTAATGATCTTTAGTATTGGATGAGCCGATGGACATAGTCTGGAAGGATATTCCTTCCAACCCGGCTGGAAATTTGACCAGACGGTTGCAGTTTACAGGGGCCTATGCAACTGCCACTATGGATAAAGCTACCGAGATATCTATTTTTTAAGGGTATGGATAAAGCTACCGAGATATCCATTTTTTTAAGGGTTCGTTGAAGTGTTCTTGCTGTGAAGATCAATGGACTGAAGGTATTTACCTATAAACCACAACAACTAAAAGCTGGCAGGAAGCAAGTAAAAATGCGCAGAATAGCAAGGGGACAAACAATTGACAACTTTACAAATATTTGGTGGCCAATTATTGAACAAGATTGGAGATTAGAATTTACTGGAAGAAAGGGATGGTCTCTGTTCAAGAAAAAGCACTGGGAATGTTACAATCTATATTTTCTGGCTTCTTTAGTCAGCATTCCAATACCAATGGTAAGTAAAGTAGATGATAATAATTTGACTAGTACTGTTGAATTACATGAAGACAATAGACGACCAAGTTACCAGGGCTTTGATTTCTTATAGCTATGTTTACAATATGGATTGTGATGATGAAGATTCTATAATAATATTGCAGATTGTGATGGCAAAGAAATTAATAAAATTACCCAAGATGTTCTTGAAAGAGTTGAAAGAGTTCTGCATACACTAGATAAATAAATAGAACTCCCTCAAGAACATCTTGGTACTTTTATTAGTTTCTTTGCCATCAAATCTGCAATATTATTATTGAATTGGTGAAATCATTCTTCATCATCATAATCCATATCATAAACAATGCGATCAGAAATCAAAGCCCTGGTAACTTGGTCATCTACTGCCTTGATGTAGTTCATAAAACACTCAAAAGGAATATCAACAATATTAGTCAAATTATTATTATGTAGTTGATGTACCATTGATACTGGAATGCCACCTAAAAAACAAGAAAATTTAGACTGTAACATTCCTGATGCTTTTCCTTGAACATAGACCATCCCTTTCTTGCAGTAAATTCCAATCTCAAATCTTCTTCACTAGTTGGTGACCAAATAATTGTAAGGTTGCCAACTGTTTGTTCCCTTGTTATTCGACACATTTTTACTTGCTTCCTACAACTTTCTGCTGTTGTGGTTTATAGGTAAATACCGTCAGGTTTGATTGGAAAGCGGAGTAGACAATTGAAACAACTGATCTTCGTGTCTTTTGTTTCCAGGACATAGGGATATGTCGATGTGTAACTATGGCAAAACTGGTTGGAAAGATGAAATTACTCTGAAAATCTATTCCAAACACCATGAAAGAATTCGCTGGCAAACTGAGATGAAGCCCCGTAGTCGTCTTCATATTAGATTCATTGCTCTATGTGGTAGTGATAGAATACTTATGCGACAAGTTGGCTTGGGAATACATGTGTTCGATGCATCTTCCTAGACTCCCGACTTATAAAATCCACAAAACTTAATGTAGTGGGGACGCCTTACTATCTGGAA
>APFE031141899.1:82463-117450 GCA_000404065.3 Pinus taeda | reverse complement strand
CCTGCTACATCCTTGCAAGCCTCTGTGTAAGGGTAACCATCTGCACGGTCCCTTTTATCTCATCGTATTTCTGTTGCAGCTCACGCACCTCTGTCTCTAGGTGCTCTATGTTCAAGTCCTCCTACAGGGTGGTTAGAACCTTGAATGACTATTCGAACAACTTCATGCAGTCTGTTATTGCATTGTCAACCACCACCATTGTTATTCTGACTGTGGTAGTACATTTTTCTTTGACCTCCAGCAGAGTTGAAGGTCGAGCCTTCAACTATAGTTATGTGATCTGCAAGTTCAACTCCAGATGAACCCTGGCCATCTCTTCTCTTACATTGTGCACCCCTTAGGCTAACTTACGGACCCACGCCTCCACCGGTTCCTCTGCTTGAATGGCCAACTCTGGGACCATTTGGTGGGCTTCCTCCACAACATGCATTATCTAAATGTTCTGCTCCACTGCCTCATTGTGCTACAGGCTCAACTGCTCAATGTTGATGGACTGCTCACTCATTACTTGTATATCTTAACTCTTTGTAGCCCGTAATTCTACATTGACTCCATCTTGCAAAAGATAGAGTGTCTCCCAAGGGAACAGGGCCATATTTAATCTAACCCTTTTCAAACTACTAACCATGGCCCTATTGGCCTCCTTCTCTGTAATAAGTGCCCCATTTGGTAGCACTATCATGTTTTCACCCTCGCGTGCAACATTTCCTCGACAGCTAAAGTGTCAACTGTGAGGTTGGTGGACACGACACTAGCCTGTGGAGTGCGAACCTGCAACTCCTGTATTTCTGTCTGGAGATCCCCAAATACCAACTATTCTTGTTCCTCAAACTATTGGAGGGCCTCCACAGTGACATCCCTCAACGTTTCTCTGATATCATGTAAACCCCCCTTAGTGAGGGTGATTGGGTCGAATGATGTCTTTGAGCCCTTTCTTTCTTTCATAGCCCTACCTACTGTCATGGTAGTGGATGTTTGAGTTTGGTGGACATCATTTGTAAATCTGCGCCACCTTGTTCTATGTCTGTCTCTGGCTTGGGTGAAGGTGAATTCTGTCCTTCACGCTCTTCTTCACTTATTTTATGTTGTTGTTCCACCAATGCCACAACATCACTTGTTGCCTGGGCCTTAGCCACTGCTTCTTGTTTCCTATGCTTTTCTTCCAGTTGTGCCATCTGAAGTTTTGTCTCTTCCTTCTTGCGCTGCGCGACAGACTTCTTTGTTTCCACTGTGAAGCCAGCTAGAGCGCCGCTCCAACGGCCAAGACTCAAGGACTGCGAATATCACATCGTCAGTCACCAAATACAACAAATCATGCCACGTCTTTGGAGGGTCCTTCCACGCCCCAATGAAGACATGGTGGAAATTTGCTTTGAACTCTGCAAAGCTCTGCAAACTATTGTAGACTATGGGTGATAACCACAACTTGCAATTGATCCCCATCCTGATATTCATCTCCATGAGAACCCAAAATATCTTTCTCTCTCTGATCCGTTCCTCGTCCCTGGTCGCCCACAGGAAAGCATACTTCGTTGCCTCTAGAAGGTCTCGCGTGACGAAAGGGCACTGGCTATCTTTGGGAAACTCTCATGCCACTAGTGCTATCGATCCATGCGTAATGAAATGTTTTTCCTTGCTCCTGTGCCTTGCAGAAGTTTGCGAGGAACTCACCGAATAGGTAGTTTGCCCAGTTGAAATGGACTCCTTCTGCGCATTGCACCACTAGTGCAACCACTGGAGTGGGCACCTCATCCGTGGGGCACTTCCACATTACCTTTCTTTCCAATGTCTGTGTCGTGACCTTGACTGTAGGGTTGCTGATGCTGGAGATGGCATGCTCTCGCTTATTCTTCTCCAACTTAAACTTTTTTTCATTTCCTCTACGAGGGCCAACTCACAACCTTTTTCCTCTGAGATGTTCGTTGGGTCCTCTTGTCAACAAGGTAGTCATGTAATCCAGTGAATCAGATGGCCTATGATGGGGATGGGATCCTCCAGCCACAAGCACCCATCATAAACCAAGAAGAACAACTGCCTGATGACAAAAATGGTCACTTGGGTGTCGTGGTAATGTGACACCCAGAGTAGGTTTAGAAACCTTGCATTCTCCACACCTCTGAGCCATTTCCACAGCTCTAATTAGATTTTTCTAGCAGTCACGTCAATTCTCTAGCACATTAGCTTCACAGCCACTAAATGTGGGAACTTCTTGTGGTTAGTGAGGTCCCAATCTTCAAATTTCAACATAGGGACTCGTCCTAAGTGCTGTCCCTCAAAAATATTATTGTCAGGGAGCAGCAGGGTTTGTAGAGAGCTCTTGCTCTCATCTATATCCTTTGGAACCTTGGCTTTACCATTTCGTAGATGAACATATTCCGGCAACCTGGTGATAGGGTCCGCACCTTGGGTTTTGACTTCCATCTCTACATCCTCCTGCTCCACCAGCATTTCTTCAAACTTTTCCTCCTCATTAGCCTCTTGATTAATGGCCTTCCCCTTTTCCTACAATGTGAGCTTAGTCCTTTGTGTATTTCTAGGCGAGACACGCACTGGGATCATGGCTTGCTTATCTTTCTTAAGTCTCTGTGTGTGCAGTGGTTTAGGGACCTCAAAAATTATTTTAGTGCTATTTGGGGCTTCCACTTTCACAATTTCCTGCAGGACTACCTCGCCTATCACTACTCCTGTGTCCATGGATTCTGCGGGTGCTGACATAATGCTACTCTATAATTCCTTTCGTGTCTCAGGTAGTCGCTCAAACACGAATTTGCTTTCAGAGTCTTGAATAAGTCTCAGTTCGTGAATACTTGAGCACACAACAACTCTATTCTCAAATTTCCAAGTGTTCTTTGCTGGACAACCATTTGTAATTTATAGTGCCTTTTGAATTTGAGTTCAACCGTTTCCCACCACATTTGGTCCATTAATGCTAGATTGGCGGCATATTTCCAAGAATCTAACCCATAAATTCCACCTTAGATGCCTGTCGCTTGCTCCCTTTGGCCTCAAACTAGCCATCAAATCATAAACAGTGACTTCAATGGTCACTTTCTGGCAGAACTGCGTGCCAGCATAGTTATCTTCATGCTGTCGCGGACCCTGTGACACTTTGTGAATGCGCACAGTTTTGAGATCGTGTAGTTCCCACATAGAGTAGTTTATAGTCTCGCACCTCCTTTCAGTTGCTTGGAGCTCTAAGACTATGCCACTTTCATATAGTCACATCGCTAAATCACTGGTGTACGGCTTCAAGCAACTTCCATTCACCTTTCATGGGAAGGGTTCTCCGTTTAACTTGACCAACTATACCCTGCCTCCGTCGGTAATCTCCTAAATAATATACGTCCCTAACCTGTGCATCCTGAACTTTCTTGGGAATTTATCGAAATTTCTATCATACAACAACACCAGATCATTTACCTTGAATGTGCATAGCTTGATGTGCTAGTTGTACCATGCCTTTTCACGCTGCTTTTGGACCTACTCGTGAAATCTAGCCAAAAATCATTCTTCTTCAAGCTCATCCAACTATGCGAGCCTCTCCTATAGGGCTTTATGATCCATCATACCTGTGAGCGCTACTATGCGCAGAATAGGCACAATGTATTCCATAGGTATTACTTCCACTCCATAGACAAGCCTAAAAGGTTTCTGTCCCGTTAGTTTCTTGCATGTCATCCGATAATCCCATAACAATGCAGGTATGCATAGGTCCCAATCACTTCTCTACACATTGCATACCTTGGTCAGCACATTTTCAAGCACTTTGTTGAATGCCTCCACTGTCTCATCAGCCTATGGGTGATAAGGTGTGCTCTTCTGGTGATACACCTGAAATTCCTTTATTAGTGCACTAGTCATCTCATTCAGGAAGTGTGTACCACAATCGCTGATCAATATCTTCAGACATCCAAATGTCGTCAGTACATGTTCAAATAAAAACTTTTCCGCAATCATGCCTATGCTAGATTTAATAGTGTTTATAGTGCCATTCCCCTCGACCTTAGACCCCCTCATGGTTTAGCCCTGAACAAATTTCTTGATGGATTTGATTCAGACATGGCTTTTCAGCTGAGATAAAGAAATCCCCCCACTCTGGAAGAAATGCAAAGTGTAGCTATCAGTGTTGAAGCCAACGTGCTCTCCAAAAGAGCTAAAGTTAGAAATGAGAGAAACATTCCTACAAAAGATGAAAGTTTACTTTTGAACAAAAGATGTATGTTATTGTTAAAGGAATGGAAAAATTGTTTGACAGAGTTGATACAATTGAAAGGAAATCTCCTTGGGATGGCCAACAGGCCAATTCAGGGAGAAATCCTATTTTTAGGAAAAATCAGAATCAAAACACTGGTAAGAATATTTCTGACCACAATATCAGACCACCTTTCTAGGAAAACTATGCAGAAGCCTCTAAATCAGAAGACCCTGAGAAAGACACTTAGATAAATTTAGTGGGTCTAGACGGGGAGGAAGTGGTATTTCTAACTCAGGATGACCAAGAGTCTCATATACTCCAACAATTTCAGACTCAAACAGGAGAGTCATTTGATTTTAGACATGGTTATGACTCTACCATATTTGAAGTACATAAGCAGTATAACCTGAGAAGTAGAAAAAGTACTGATAACCCTGAAACAAACCAGAAAACAGCTCCTAATCAACCTAAAAAGGGTAAAATTGGTCCAGTAACAAAAACACTTCAAATCCTTTCAAGAACTAATCAAAACCCTTCCAGCCCCACCATAGAAGATGTGTCTGATAACCAGCCCAGTAATGAACAGTCTTCCACTTCACTTCCCTCAAAGGAAACAGTGGAAGAACCTCAAAGTATCACATCAGATAAATTAGCAAAGGATGTTTCAAATCTTCAAATAGAATAAAACTTAGAAAACATTTCTGCCAAAAAACCAAAGGTTCAAACTGACAAGGCAATCCTACCCTTTACCTAGGAGCAGAAGTAGCAAAGCTTAAAATTTTGGTTCCTTTGACAGAATTGGTGAAACACGATGTTTACAGGTCTCAAATAAATAAGTCATTAAATATCATTGAAAATGCAGATTCTATAAATCTCTTTGATGACCAACCTGAGTTGATTTTTGTTCTTGAAGTAAAAGAGAAACCACTGGAAGGAGGGATACCACCTTTCTATGTTAGTCTCAATATCCATGATAAGGTTTTGCATAATGCCATGTTTGACTCTAGTGCTTCTCACAACCTCATGCCCAAGTCTATAATGGAGAAACCCAACTTAGACATCACTAGACCCTATAGGGATTTATTTTCCTTCGATTCCAGTTAAGTGAGGTTTTTGGGTCTTATAAAGGATTTATGTGTTTCATTGGTTCAATACCCTGCTAAAACTATACTTATGGACATAGTGGTAGTAGATATTCCACCCAAGTATGGCATGTTGTTGTCCAGATCTTGGGGTGCCAAACTTCAAGGATTTCTACAATTAGGCATGTCATATGCTACCATATATTTTTTTGGACATCCAAAGAAGTTATATAGAGAAACTTTAATGAATTATGTAGTGAGTAGTTAGGAGAAGCCTAAAAACATTCCCATTTACTGAATACATTCTTATATGGATTCCTTTATTCTCTATAATGTTGAACTAAATCCAGAAATTGAAAATCCTAAATATTTAGCAACAAAACCAAAAGAAATTCTAAATGAAAGATCAATTGTTTAAACTCAAGAGATATCAAATGACAAAGAAAAATTAGATAATGAAGAAAATCCAAAAACCTTAGCTAAGAAAGGCTACACTAACCGAGATACAAATTATGAACATGAAATTTTATGGCATCTAGAATTTGATGGTTCGGTAAATAAACTAGGTGCAGGTGCAGGGGTATGGCTCTATAACTCAAAGAATGATCATGCAGAAGGACATGCCGATAGGTTGAATTTTAAATGTACAAACAATATGGTAGAATATGAAGCACTCCTGCTAGGCCTCAAGTTAGTCAAAATATTAGGAGCTATAAGGGTGTCAATCATGGGAGATTCTGAACTAATAGTTAAATGGATAAAAGGAGTTTACAGAACCAGAGATCCTAGATTAGGACATTACAGAGGGACAATCATAGAAATCCTTCACACTTTTTTAGAAATCTAGCTTGCAACTATTCCTAGAAAACATAATATGCAAGCTCATAGCCTGGCTATGTTTGCCAGCACCTGCAAATTTCCTTTCCAGCCCAACCACCAGTATATTGGTAAGATTAGGCACAGGCCAGCCATACCAAATAATCTTAAGACCTGGCAAGTATTTGATAGTGATGAGCAGATTAATAATTTCTAACTTTAAATGAGGAATTTTCTAACCTTAATATAGATGTTGATAGAGTTACTAGTTTTAATCAGACAAATGAGTTAGATATTAACAATCAAGAAGAGAATTCAGTAAACATGCCTCACCCTACTAAATTCACACAAGCAAAAATCGAAGACCTGAAACAAATGGACCTAGATGAGATAATCGAGAAGAAACAAACCTTATAAATCTAAAGGATAATCGTTTACCCAAAGGATTGACTCCTTTGGAGGGTTTTTTTGACTCTACTAAACCTAAAATGGAGCCTTTAAAAGCGGACATTGAAGAGTATAACAT
This sequence comes from Pinus taeda, assembly GCA_000404065.3. Lineage (NCBI taxonomy): Eukaryota > Viridiplantae > Streptophyta > Pinopsida > Pinales > Pinaceae > Pinus > Pinus taeda. Next base: position 110,831 of record APFE031141899.1, on the reverse strand, counting down.
AGGAACATAGGATAATCCCAAATTGATAAAATTGTAAAAATATTTACCTCTTGATCAAAAGCTAAAGCATGTTGAACTTATGAGGGAATTCCAGGATGTCTATGTCTGGAGCTATGAAGGTTTGAAATCCTATGACACCTCTATCATTTAGCACACTATCCCTTTGAAATAAAATCAGAAACCCTTTAAACAAAAACTCAAGAGAATAAACCATGTGTTATTACCATGAATTGAGAAAGAAATCAAACACTTGTATGAAGTAGGAATTATTTCCCCTATTAAATTTTCAGAATGGGTATCTAACTTGGTACCTACTAGGAAGAAAATGGGGGAAATAAGATTATGTGTTGACCTGATAAATGTGAACAAGGTTTCGTTTAAGGATAACTCTCCTTTACCCAAAATGAACCATATACTGCAAAGGGTAGTGGGTTCCTCTAGAATTTCACTTTTAGATGGGTTTTTAGGTTAGAACCAAATCTTAGTTCATCCTAATGACCAAGACTACCTTCACTACACCATGGGGTACCTTCATGTACATTAAATTGCCCTTTAGACTAAAAAATGCAAGAGCAACTTTTCAAAGAGCAATGGACATTGCCTTTGCAAAAGAGATTCATGATTTTCATGTTATATATCTTGATGATCTCACTATTTTTTCCAAGTCAAATCAACAACACTTGGAGCATCTCAGACAAGTTTTTCTAAAATGTAGAAAATATGGTATTTCCTTAAATCCAAAGAAATCTTTATTCAGTTTAGAAGAGGGAAAGTTGTTAGGTCACATTATTTCTAAATATGGCATCTGAATTGACCCCTCCAGGATTGAAGCTATTTTGCAAACACCTCACCCAAGAAATATTAAAGAACTTCAGGCATTTTTAGGAAAGATAAATTTCTTAAGAAGATCCATCTCTAACTTAGCTGAATTAATTAGATTATTGAATAACATGTTGAAAAAATATTCAACCGTTAAATGGACAGTTGAGGCGAAATAATCATTTGAATAAATTAAACTAGCCTTAACTCAAACACCAGTCCTCACAAGTCCAAGGTTTGACAGAGACTTCATTATCTTTTCCTTTGCATTAGAACAAACCATAGCCGCAGTTTTACTACAAAAGTATGATCAAGGATGTGAAAAGCCAATGACCTTTTTTAGTATAGCTCTCAGATATGCCTCATTCAAGTATAAAATAATGGAGAAACAAGCTTTTGCTTTGGTAAAGGTTATTAAAGATTTCAGAGTATATATTTTGTATTCTCATGTAGTAGCTTATGTTCCAAATGATGTAGTCAAATATATCCTGACACAGGATGAAGTTGATGGCGAGAGAGGTAAATGGATAGATACTATTTTAGAATATGATATAGAGGATAAACCTACCAAGTTAATTAAAGGTCAGGGGTTGGCCAAACTCATGGCAGAAACAAATTGCCAAGCCCTAGACATAAATCTTATTGCAGCGTTGGATAACGAACAGGAGATGGCGACTCCATAGATCAGACAGTCCTTTTTAGACTCACCATTGTATGCTGATATTATATATATTCTACAAAACCTGTAGGCTCCTCCAAGGTTATCCAGAACTAAAAGTAGGTTTTTGAAAATGAAAGCTTTAAAATTCTGCATTATGGATAATACTTTGTTTTGGAAGAATCATGAGAGAATTTTGTTGAATTGTTTGTTAAAAGAAGAAGATGACAAGGTACTCCAAGAATTTCATGTGGGAGATTGTGGTGGACATCTCTACTGGAAGTCAACTGCTGATAAAATTCTAAGAGCTGGTTTTTACTGGCCAACCTTGTTTGGAGATGTTAAAAAAATTGTAACTTCATGTCATAAATGCCAAATCTTTGAAGGCAAAAGAAAACTTTTACCCTTTCCTCTGAAACCAATTTCCACATAAAAATCTTTTCAAAAATGGGTCTTGACTTCATTGGAGAAATCCATCCACCCTCTTCTGCTCAGCACATATGGATTCTCACTGCAATTGATTACTTTACCAAATGGATAGAAGCTATTCCCTCTAGACATGCCACTAACACTATGATAATAGGTTTTCTAGAGTCTAATATCCTTTCTGGGTTTTGTTGTCCTGACAAAATTATCAAAAATAATGTTGCAACCTTCAAGTCAAAGAAAATGATTGATTTCTGTCACACGTATCATATAACACTTGGTCATTCCACAGCTTACTACCCTCAAGGGAACGGATTTACATAATCTTCCAACAAAAGTATAATTAATATTATCAAAAAACTATTGTAAGAAAATAAGAAAACTTGGAACAAAAAATTCACCAATTCCTTGTGGGCAGATAGGCTTACTACCAAGAAGTCCATTGGAACTAGTCCCTATGAGCTACTGTATGGAATGGAGGTAGTTTTCCCCTCATCTTTAGGAGCTCCAGTCATGAAGTTACTTCAGGAAGCCCAAGTGGAACCAAACGATATACAGAGGAGAATTAACCAGAGCATCCATTTACAGCAAACCAGAGAGGAAGTGTACCAAGGATCCCAAGTACTACAAGAAAAAATCAAGAAGGTTTTTGATAAAAGGACCAAGGTAGAAGACTTTTATCTGGGAGAAAAAGTGCTAAAATGGGATTCAAGAAGAGAGGACAAATGGAAGCATGGGAAATTTGACTTCCTATGGAAAGGGGCATACATTATATATGCCTTTAGAGGAAATAGTGCATATTTTCTGAAAGAATTAGATAGTGCAGAAGTTGAAGGAGGACCAGTCAATGGTCAGATGTTAAAGCACTACATTGACTCCATTTACTAATTTTAAAAGTACAGGTGTACATACTATATCCTTCATAATGTTCAGTATTGATTGTATGGTAAATTTTTGAAGTTAAAGCCCGAAGAGAAGGCCCTAAGCTCTAGAAATATTACGGTCATGCATACCAACAAAGCAACAGGGAAAAGGAAATTGCAAAGGACAATCAAAATCTTTCAAGGGCCATAGATCTACAGTTCCTGACTTTCCACCAGGGAAAGCCATCCCCAAGTGGAGCCACTATTAGGTTCCTATACTAATAGGTGTCATATATCATGATTGACTTGGTTTGGTTCCGAAATATGTACATACCTTTTCTTGTTGCAAATGTTTTCCATATTTATAAAAAAATCAGAGAAAAAAAAAAGAGTAAAAAATGTAAAGACAGTATGCCCTAAAGGAAAAATCAAAGGGTAAAAAGAATGAAAAAAGTCAGAAAAAGTGAAAGAAAATGAACCCCAAGAAAAAATAAAAAATACTATGAAAGTGAGCAAGTCAAAATGCCACTCCTATTTACTTTTTATGCATAATAATGATTGTGTGCAACTTTTTACTTAGGCCACAATCCATGGTAACCAAATAGTTTAATCTTGGTTAATCCATGTTTCAATTCATGTTTATAGAGATAGAGAATAAAATCTTACCAAACTGTTTACTTGGCAGCTAAGTAGATAGGTAGAGTAAATCAAAGGAGCTCAACAGTTTAATCTAAGCCCTTGGATGTAATAAGTGTAGATTTAGATAGATTGCTATATGTAAAATAAAATAAAAGTCGATAAGGGTTTGCCAGTTTAAGTGCACCCTAATAAAGAAGTAAAAATGCTAGGTTAAGTTCGTAGGATAAGTCGATGATTGGTTGAAAAACAAAGGTGTGATGAATGGTTAAGTTTAATGCTCAAATCTCTTGCTTTCATCACTTGGTACAAAGCATGGATCACAATGAAGACAACATATCAAGAATTCAAATTCAAATTAATTAACTTCCTCACTCTTTTTCCCCTAATTTTTACTAATTTCCCCTAAGTACTAAAGCCACTTATAACAAGTAAGAGGGGCTCAGAGCATTTCTCTGACTTTTGGAGGGACCGGACCCTCAGCACAATAATTTGAAATGCCTAAAGTACTTAAATCCCCTTCATCAATATTACCCCTCCATAAAGTCATTCATTCCCTTTATAAAGCTTTTCCTAAGTAAAATTCTATTTTACTTAGGGAAATTAAAACATTTTATGTCAAAACCCTGATATTCTACTAGCCTAAGTAATGAACGTTGTATGATGAAATGCTTTCGGAAGCATTTTAACTTAGTGCATATTCATATCCTAATAAGTCATATTAACCATTAACTTTTATTATTATTTAGCTCTCGAAAAATCACCCATTGCTCGTATTATTATTAAAATCCCAATAAATATATATCTCACCTCGCAGTTGTGAAATAACCTTAATAAATTTGATAAATGGGATTAATTAGTCAACCCATGACCAATTAAGAACCCCACCCCCTTCCATGACAATAAAGGATTAATTAAATCATCTGGATTAATTAATAACTTTTCACCAATCACATTGCCCCCGATGTAATTAAAACATTTTAATTAACATCGGCCCCCCTCCATTAACCATCAGTCACTTCCTAATCCCTGACCACTATTTAATCAGATCTCTAAGATCCAACGGCTATCGCTCAGATCATGTGGGCCCTTTATTCAGACGTTAAGCACACGATATGAGTGGTTTTCCAAAAATCACCGAAGCTACATGTCAATTGATAAATGGAATCGCACGGCCCTCCCTCTATACCACCAACCTCCCATAAGCGGTGCAATGAAACTTGCTTATTGCCTCCCATAAACAACAAAATGTCCCAACATCAACTTGACGCCATCTGTCGTTGTCGCTAACCCGCCAAAACAATGACTTTGCATAAAAAACAAGTGTAATCTATTCTTCATTCTTTATTTAGAACAATCCCATGCATGCATGATGGACGTCCAAAATCAACTAGATCATCCCCCAACTGTCAACCACCTTGAACGTTGCCTTTCAACGCCACTCCAGTCCACTGTGTGCATCCTACGAATGTGAAAATCATAGCCAGTTGCCCAGGATTAGGTATTTACCAAATTTTCTCCCAGAAACCCTGTTGTATATTGAAATTCCTCTGAAATTTCTTTAAAACCCAATGTTTTTAGTTCAATCGAGTTGTCAGCTTAGTCCAAAACTTCCCAGGAACCTCTGTTTTAAACAAATTTCATTGGAAATCCCAGTTTCGTCCCTGAAAACACAAGAACCAGGGATGGAAACCCCCATCGCCCTAAATGTAGCTCCAATCGCTACTCCTCATAGAGACTTAGACTACCTTCCCTTAGTAGATAAAGACTTCCAAATAAACGACCTTCAAGTTGACGATTTCCCCTTGAAATTATATTTCCGATGTTGAGAAAATTACCCGAACAATTCTGATACCATAGGACTTTGGGAATCAAATCTCCCAAAGTACCTATTCCCTTCTGTGCACATTTTCTCGAACATTATCCATCAATGTCATGCCAATTATAATCCTAACCTTGGAGTCATAATTTCCCCCGACTAAGCAGTCTTGTTTACAATTACTACTGATTCAATTAATGAAATGTTGTAGCTTCAACCCGGCCAGAACCTCATCCCCATTTCCATTGTAGAATTACTAGAAAAATCCACTAAAATGTCTGATTCTAAATTCAGTCGTATTTACCATACTTTCATGGATGAGAAGCATATACCCAAAGATCCCCCTCCCAATGATTTGAAACACTTTTTATAAACTATTTTGTAAACCTAAGGACTTGATCATATAGATATGTAAAATACAAGATTTCCAATCATAACAAAAGAAAGAAAGGGAATAGAATAAATTGAGAGTGAGTAAACATAATTATATCCATTAAGAATATATCTCATCTATGCAAATATAATAATGTGGAAAGCCCGTATTCGACGAAAGCAAGAAATAGGTAGGAATGATACTATATATTAATTAAAATATCCAGCCAGAAAGTATTAATATTAGGGAAATAGGAACATGAATATACTCCTTTGAAATAGATAATATTATTATATTTTTACGTCAACTTCTTCATTATTATCCACCCACCATGAAGTGGAAGACCAAAGGACCGAATCTAACATGTTTCTTCACTGATATGGGCAAAAATATTGTTAATATGGTTGTTGGCATTATGGGTTTCGATACTAGTGAGTTTGTTGATAAATTGACCCTAGCTTTCATGACCATTTACACCCTTGGTCAACCTCCTGCAGCCAAATATTATGTTTCCACCTTCATTACAGACAAAATCCATGACCAATTCATGAGGTTAAAGAATGAGAGAGTGTTCAAGTATTCTACAGTCCTGTATCACCTCTTCCTTTACTACCAAAATGATAAATGCCCATTCTCCATGCATAAGCTTCATACCAAAGGTAACCCCATGTTAGTCATTTTTTGGACCTCTTTCTTTCACTGCTCATCCTCCTCTCCCTATTCATATATAGATTTCATTTATTAGGTTGTCCATCCTATAACTACCATGCTGACAGGAAGCCCTCCTCCTAGAATCAGTGATGACATCAAAAGAATCCTTCAATTGTCAAAGTGATAGAGGATAGGTGACTGGTACTTATACCAGAATCATACTTAGATCAAAGTCTATGGGTGTGAACTGCCTCCATTAAAATTGCCCAATTATGTCCCCATGAGATTATTTGCCTTAGAGTACTACAGAAAAATAATCAACTCTGACCAAATCCACTTCATGAAAGCAAAGAAGAAAGCTCAGCTGAGGATCAAAGGCCACTTAGGCCCATTTGTGTGCAACAACAGGAAACTAGGGCAAGAAGTAGAAGAAATCATAGAGATGAAGATGCATTTAAAGATAAGTTTTGTTTGGGCTTATGACCCTCACGGTTTCATCTGTGATACGAGGATAAAACATAAGTTGTCACCTTACATCCATCACAAAATCCTTGAAATAGAACAATATGCCAATTTAAATGAATGGAGGGAAGGGACATTGGTAGAACAAGATAGTGATAAAGTTGAAGTCGAAAATTTGATGAAAATTTTTGAGAAGAGACTTGACCTGGACTCCTTTGTATAGGTGCCTGCAGAGTCTTCCCAAAGGCTAGGACAGGAACTCAGTGCTCCCACAGCATAGCCTTCATAGAGGAAAACTTAGGAAACAAGTGCCCCTACATCAGAACAACCAAAAAGAGTAGAACAACCAGAGGAATTAGAGCAACCTTAGATCTTGGAAAAATTGGCTCCTCCATAGCCACTACCATCTCCAACAAACATGGGTAATCCTCCAGTGCTATAGACTCCTCTGAATGAGGAAAGAAACCTAAAAAGAGAAAGGGAAGCAGTTACCCCTTCTAGCATACCCACAAATCAACCCTTTGCTAAGAGGCAAAGGTTGGATCCATATTCAGAGGAGGAATTGATTGGGGAGACTACAAAGAGCATGAGGAAGGAAGGGATAGATAGTTTAAAAACATTCACAACAGGTGGGACACCCTCAAGTTCATAGAGGCAAGTGCTAGAAAGACAACCCAGCACAAAAGTTTCATCCTTCAATTCTTCTTCCAAGAATATTATAGATATAAAGGGGAAGCTTAAAGAGATCAAGGCAAAGAATGAGTAGCTAAAGGTCCAAGCCTATGCTCAATATTTAAAAATGGCCCTCACAAACCAGACCAGACTGATGTTAGCCTTTGACATCAAATAAGGTAAAATGCAGATGATTTTCCTGAATCCCACAGTGCGGCAGCCAAAATCCTTGGCAGATTATCTCAAAAATGATTTTGAAGTTTTAGCTAAGGACATCCACCCAATTGACCAGATTGAGCTTCATAAGAAAACGAGTGAGATGGTCTACGCAACACTAACCATCAAAGCAAAGATGGCACATAGGTTGCAAAATTCATTGAGCAACACTACAACCCAATTGCAGCTGGTGAAAGCCTACTCACAGGCAAAGGATAATAGAATAAAACCATTGGAAGATTTAGAAATTGAGTTGGGTCATGACCCAAAGGATGTTAAGACAACAAAAGTCTTAATCAAGAAGAAGAATGAAGACATAGATGCACTTAGAAAAAAACTGAAATTGCCACCCCTCAAAAACCCTCAAACTGCTGAGATTATAGAGTAGAAAAACGAAGAAGAACTTATGGACTTGGTCCTTAAGTTAAACAAGCAATTGAAGGAAACATAGCAGGAATTGGAGAAAGCAATGCAGTCAAGGCAAACTGAGTCGACCATCCAGCCCCAAACTGTAGTGCCTATAGTTTCAATAGTAGTCCGTTCCACTGTGGCAACTGTTTTAGCACCAGACATTCCTTTGGCAACAACCACACCAGTGGAAGCAAAAGGTACAACACAGGCAGGTACATCAACATAGAGAAAATATGACTTTTTTAAGTCAATGGAAGAAGTGAAGCTCCAAGTAACATAGTTACTGAAGGTAAAAGAGAGTTTCACTACTTTGGAGTAGAAATATGATTTATCAAAGATAAATTATGCATAAGAGAGAAGGAAAAATAAGAGCATGACAGAATAGGTTAAAGCATTAAAGAAGGACCTGACTTTTAAAGAGCCTTTGATAGACATTAGGAAGATATTGTGGACCAATATCATTGATTCCATCAATGATATTTTGTCATCAATTCAAATTATTTTTGAACATATTGATTTAGTAAAGCTTGCTCTTGAAGCAATTAAGAAGACCAGAGAAGAGCTAGGTAGAAAACCTGAGGAAGCAATCAAATTAATCAATTTCCTGAAGAGTAAAAGTAGGCAATAGTTAGAACAATTAGATATTGAGGATAGGACTACTACCGTCCTCGAACTGAAGAAATTTTTGACCAAAGGGAATCTGATGCAAGGCCTCGAATGTAGATGTCAAAGCATGCAGGAAGATATAGATGAGTTCATGAGAAAATTTGACATCCTAAGAATTAAAGGACTCCCAAGCCCTTTAGTCATCAATGATACGCTAATGGTTCAGATTGAATGCATTGATAAATTACATCAACAGGCTAAAAGTTAGGCTAGTTCATCTTCAACCAAGGCATTACCAATAGGAAAAGTGTTGTACGTGGGTTTAGAGAACCTCTTTTTTATTGAACATGAAGTAAAGCACTTATTCCCAGTACAACCCAATTTTGTGAAGTATACAAAGGCAGATGAAATTTACAGGAAGCTGATAAGACAAAAATACCAAAGTATGAGTGGTGGACCAACATGACTGACATCCTATAAATTACCATGAAAAAGTAAGGTAAATAGAATTATTTACCACAGTAAATTTTGGTAGTGTATCAGATACAAGTGAAAGAGTATCAATTGAAAAGGCCAAATGAGATGTCCAACACAAAGTTACTAGGGCAACAACAAGATGCACATTCATAGAGAATGCCTCCAGCTCCTTCAACAAAAATAGGGACATCAACAATTAGTTCACTATCTGTTTCTATATTTGAGACCATCTGTCTCTATATTTGTGTGTAAAGATCTTCTATATTCCTACAATAAATCTCATTTAGTTATGAGATATTTTGATGTAGATTTTGTATAAATACTTCTTTATTCGAAGTATTAGGGGTGGATTCTATAACATTTCTATAACTCTATACTATCAAGCGGAGAAATATTTGTACTCAAGTTTGGATTTTTGCTGGAAAAGGAACAAAAGTTGATGACATTTCATTAGATTCATGTGTAGTCTAATAGAAAATAAGTATTCCATCCATGTGATTTATGTGTTTTCTACATGTTTTAATGTTCCATGCATCTCAAAACTAAATGGTAAAATAGTCAAAGTATATCAGAATTAGCTTCATTGCTCTTTGCTATCAACAGTATGCCATTTACATGTTTTCTCCTAAACTATTTCGGTAAAGGAATTCTCAGTTGCTCCTCTATCCTTGTAGTTTTCTTTAATAAGTCCCTGGTATAGGATTCTTAATTGCCTTATGCTGGTTGACCTATCTTCCCCTCTTCTTTCTAATCCTAACTTCAGGATTCTTAATTGCCCTCTTGTTTTGAACTGAAATATCATCCATTTATGCCGTGAATTTGTTTTTACTCTGTTATCATGCCTGTTGAAATCCCACCTCAACAATTTGACTTGATCTAGTGAATTCTCCCAGATTGACTCAATAGCCCAATGGCCTAAAGCCTAGTTTTCCCATTTGTTTTAGAATTCCACCAATCTCAAATAAAACAACCTTGAGCATTTATAACTAGCCTAAAATATTTTCAAACAAAGCTAAATCGTAAAGAGAGAGCACTCTCTGAGTACAGATCGGCTAGATTCTGTACTTAAAAGATTGGTTTGTGGTTACGTTGGACCCCTTTCCTGCTTCTAATAACTTCTAACGAAAATCCGAGTGATAACAGAAACAATGAGCATTGCAGGGCTGGATCAATGACTAAGCTCTCCTGTGGCCCCTTATGGAAAGAATACAACAAGTGGGAGAATGTTGGGTTGTGTTATACTCTTTCAACTATTAGACCCTATATTAGGTGGGCGGGCCTACCTATGCTTTTGTGCATGGATTTCGCACATGGTTTTGGGCGCGATGGTTTTCGATCCATGGTATTTTGTAGATCAATCAAGGGAACTATGATTATGTTCTAATCCAATGTTAATGGATTGGGGTTTATGGATGCCTCGACTTGTATATATATGTATTGTGACATTCAAAGGAACATAATGAAAAATAAATCTAGTAGTCCCAGTTTTGGGATCTAGGGAAAAATATCTATGTATATTTGTTTTATGCGTTATGCTCTCACCATTGTTTATTTTATGGTTTTAGAATTCATGTGCGGGTAATTTCTATATGGGGTTAAAACCTATAGTAGTCTCAACTTGTGACTTTGTGAGGGAAAAATCAAGTTCAAGGATTAGGGTTTAATTTTCAAGATCTCATTAAACCTTTATGTAGGTCAATGAGGAACAAACCCTTAGGAGATCATAGACAAAGGATAAAAATTGGTTCCATATGGGGTGTCCAAAATTTAGAAGAAGTGGAAATTTTTGGGTTGTTGTAACATCTACAATAGTACCAAATATTGAAATTGTGATTGGAAGAAATCACATTTGCTTATCTTAGGCTATAAATTTTGTTCCCTTAGAAATTGTAGCACTACCTTAGCATGTCCTTCATGTTCTTCTCCAGATTTTGAGGAAACCAGAATATTATCTACAAAAACCAACACAAACTTGTCACAAAACTTGGTGAGAATGATGTTCATTAGGGAAATACATGTGGTTGGGGAATTTGTGATCCCAAATGACACTACCACAAATTCATAGTGCCCGTAACCTGTCCTAAATGTTTCCTTATGGATGTCCTCGTGTTTAATTCTCACGAGATGATCACTAGATATTAAATCTATTTTAGAAAAGATTATAGCCCCTCTCTGCTAGTCAAATAGATCATCAACCCTGGGCAATGGGTATTTTCTCTTGACCATCTATTTATTCAATTTTTGGTAATTAATGCACAACAATAACATCCTTTTTCTTCACGAACAACATTTGGGATCTTGAGTCTCCAGGGTAACACGTTAGGTCTAATATATCCCTTATCCATCATTTCCTTCAATTGTATATTTAACTCTACCAACTCTAGAGTGTTAATGCGATATGGAGCTTTTAAGACTAACATTTCTCCAGGAATCAACTCAATGGAGAAATTTAATTTTCTCATAGGTCGACATATTGGTACTTCTTATCGTAATACATCACTAAATTTATTCAAGATATGGTGGGCTTCTCTTCTAGAATCATTTATTTCTTTTCCCTTTGTCAATTGGATCACAAATAAAGCACGCCCATTTTTGCTACATTTCTTCACCTACAGTGTTCATATTTTCCTAATAAAGATAGGCTTTCTCACCCCTTGTAGTGACCTTTCCTCACCTTAATCACTGAGGTACTCTAACAACTTGTTATATTAATCCACTTTATTTATGTGGATTTCTAGCCAATCCTTGTCCATTAAAACATTATACAAACCCAATTACATATATTAAGAGAAATTGTAGTGGTTATGCCACCTAGTTCCATAGGTCATCATTCCACTAAGTTTGTCACCCAAATTTTGGCTCCTATGGCTAGCTAGACCAACCATGAATATTCGTGAGTCTTCCTTTGCAAGATACATTTATTTGCAATCCTCGGTCTGGTATATCCAAAGTTATAACACAATTCAATTAAAATTGAAATAGGATTTTTAGTGACTATAAATTCCATTTACATTACTAAGTCTTAATGATCCACCTACTTGATGTCCAATATTGCATGAATGTGGGGCACACTTTGAAACACATCATTCATTGTTATTGCCTCTTTGACATTGTACAACCTTATTTGGTTCTATGGTTGTTTAGGGAAATCCTTCCACACATGGTTCTCTCCACATCCCCAACATTGTAATGGTCTCCTCTTCATCCCCTCAACCTCTTCCCTTACTAGTCTAGTAGGTCAATCTCTATTTTTAGTAGAGAAAGTTTACTAGAAATCACCTTTAGCTATGTTCAAGTTCCTATTTTGTCCCATTTGTTTTTATCCTAAGGATTTTGGTCATTTTATTTTAAAAATATTCCTATCATTCTTCTAATCTATTCAAAATTCATCCACATCCATAGAATAATCATAACAATATTTAACCTTTCAAATTGTGTCCTCCAATGTTCTTGGCTCATCAAACTAAATCTTGTATTGGTAATGTTGTCGCAAACCACTGAGGTACCCTTGAATTGTCAGCTTATCATATATTGTATGGCACATACCTCAACTATTCCAAAATTTGTTTGTGTAATCATCGACAATAAGTTTTCCTAGTTTATGCTCACGGAATTCTTTAATCCTTCTATCATAGTACCTCGAAAAAAAATAAAAATCTTGGAAATACTTCTCAAATTTACTCCATGTCATTTCATTGTCTATAATTCCCTTAAAGTTCCCCATATCTTCCCCATATAGGTCATTTTTTTCCCTTCAAGTTGAAAATGGCTACCCTAAGCTTCATGTTTTTAGAGTAATCATTGACTCATAAGTATTTCTTAAATCCTAATATGTAGGTCTGTCCCTCTTCACTTTTCTTAATTTCACCATCAAAGATAGGAGGTTTCTCTTTCTTGAACTCCTGAAGTATTTAATTCTCTTTGGTCCTACTTTGTTGGTGGTGTCATCTAGTCACTGCACTAAATGATTGCTCATGACTATCTACCTTTCCTTCTAGAGTGTTGAGTGGAGTTTCTCCTCCCATTGTGTCTTCACTTATTTTCCTATGTCCTTTTTTTTTACTTTCTACCTTATGCTCTTTTGGCTTCCACCCCAAGCTTTCAAATTTCAATTAGACCTTCCTTGGATTTAATCATGTCCATATAATTGACACTAGGCTCATGTTCCTTTTCCCTTTGTATATCTTATAAGCATGAAAAATTAATTTAATCACCTCCTCTTTACTTTCAAGAGCTCTAAAATATTTTCATTGTCCATCAGGTAGCTTTTAAATTCAACTTTTAATCTTATGAGGGTATCTAACCAATCAGGTGAGTTTCCTTCTGACATATTCCCAACTAAATATTCTTTTAGAGCATGGTGATTTTTTTCCATAATGTATTGCACCGTTATATTGTTCATTCCTCTATTTTCCTACTTTGAATTTGTGTCTTCTTATGTGTTGTCACAAACACACAACTTTCAGCTCAATCAAATGGAAATATATTAATTCATCGCCTCACTGCGTCGTCACTAACCATGTTGATCTAAGTTGTTCATAAAATCAACACCCACATTAGTTATATATGTTTGAGAGAAAAAGAGCATATCAACATTCTTTCAAGGTTAGTATTCACCTCAAATGTAAGTTGAAAATCAACTCATAACCAACAATTAGGATATCATATTAAATTTTATCCACCATTCCAATCTCAATTTTAACCCCATAGGTCCATTGGTGAACCTTTTCTTCAGTATCACTCAGTAACAAAGCTCCAATTCCTATTCCCAAATATGCATTGTTGAACCTTTTCTTTGATACATGTCTATAACCACACTCTCACTACTTTCTCATATCTCATTATGTGGGAGGTATTTTGGTAGATTTAACCCAACCCCCAAAGTATGTTATGAATATGGGGTTATAAGATGCCTCCTATGTCATGTTTTCATAATTTAATTTAGATATCGCCATCATGGTTAGCTCATCAAGAGCTTTCTATCGATATAAATTTTAGCTCAATTTGTCTTCTAAATTGGGAGTTAAATCTCTTAGAAGTTTGACCATTTAAACCCTTGCATGTGACCATTATACTACCACATGGCATCCACATGTCCCCTTCCTAGCTCCCATGGAACTAACACACAAATTAATTCCAAGCGCTACAGAGCTCTCTTCCATTCACGAGTATATTTGATCCTAGTCAAATATAGGCCTACATGTTATGAAACCACTTGACACCCTTGGATCCCCTAACCTCGGAATAGCTTAGTTAAGAGTTGAAATATGACATGGCTATTACAGTGGGCCAATGTCCTAATACTTTAAAGAATCATCGACTCACACTATATCTAGGATGTTGAATGGTGAACACCTTCTTCCTACCTCAAATCGATTGCTTGCACAAAATAATAAATTCAGGCCCTGAAATTTCTTATGGATCAAGGGCCCTATGTGAAGGTTAAAACAATTGATATTTGGGCCTATGAGCATCCAGACTCCCAATTAGTGGGAAACGTTTTCTACCCCTCGACATATTAACTCCTGGATGTAATGTGAAAGCTCATAAAATAAAAATATAGGCTTACACAAAGGCTTGACCCTTTCCAACCCTTGGTATTTTTAACCTCTTATATAATGCAAGAAAGGGGAAATATATCTATGGATAAATATAAGCCATTCCCAATGTAGCTACCTCCTCATACCACAAACTTTAGGATTCTTGGAATTTATCTGTGTTCTTAAGAAATGAGGATTACATAAACTTTCTAAGGAAAGAGGAATTATCCCAAAAGACAAAATTCCTAAAAATCATGGTATAACCGTAAATCTAGATCCCTCAATGAATCCCACAGGGCTAGGGAATTTTTTTGGGAAAAATTTCGCTAATTGGCTACATTTTGGACATTTTCTAGAAAATATATTCACTCATTTTGTTAAAAATACATCTATTTTTTACATATATATGATTAAATGGATGATATGTGCCAAAAAATTAGCAAAATTAATAGAAAATTTAATACAAATTGTCTTTTTTTATTGAATATTTACCTACATTTTATACGTATGAATTTGTAACTGAGAATAATTTCCTATAGTACTATACATAGGCATACCATTTGAATCCTTAAAAAATACCCTACAAAGGGATTGAGAACCATTAATAGACCATATTCATTGAAATAGAGAAGGTTACTATAGACCATATTCATAGAAATAGAGAAGGCGTGCATAACTTACAACTTATCACACTATTCATATGCAATCACTTGCCAGTACAATCCATTTATTCACTAACATCAGAGAATACAAGGTAGCCTACAAATTATGAGCATGGAAGCAGCTCCATGATGTAAAAAATTATTGAAATCACAAACATGAAAGTTATATATTAATGATTGTAACAACAACCTTGAGGAACTCAAACATAAACATTCAAGACCATAGAATAATCATTAACATAACAATGTTGTCATGGTCTATTATCCAAATATACATAAAATTTATACATACTAGAATATATTATAATGGCTAGCTACTAATGGCTAGAATATATTATGGTGTAGTTAGCCACACTCCACCCAACCATAGAATAACTACATCACATCCTTTCTTGTAGTTAGCCACACTCGAGCTGGATCCAAATTCTGAGGGAATAATGCCTAAGGGAAACTTCAAACCAAATGCTTGGTAAGTACTTAGAGTGGAGTTCACTATCAAGGTGGTTAATCAACCATCCTTTGATAGCAAGCACCACAAAAACTTACTAACTCTCCTAAGTCTATTCGTAGGGATTAATCAAGGGTCTAGATGGGATATTTCTCTATACAATATATTAAATTCATTATCCATATGGTTTATTAATTGTCTTTCCATAGTAAGCACCGCAAAGGTTTGTAGTCTAGTGTCTAAGTGCTTAACAAGTCTCCAATGAGCACTACAATGACTCATAATGTAATGTCTAGGAGATTTATCATCTATATAAAATGCAACATAATGATTTGGTCATCCGCTAAGCCTCCCGCTGACAACTCAGGGATTAAAATACATGCTAGTAGCCTCAACACAAAGAAACACATATATTAACACCTATAGTCTCTAAGCATCAACTCAGTGAGAACTCGAGTATATTTTGGTATTCTTGTTTATCTCCTATCACTCCTCACGATCTCTCTACTAAAATTACATCTTTTCCTCTACATACATGCATCTTCCTAATAGAATGTTATCTCTCACTTCTCAATTTTCTCATGTTCTCGCATTATTATCGATTTCCCTCCTTCTACTCTATTTTTTTTAAATATTCCCTTTTTGAAGAGTCATACTACCCAATATCCCCTCAATATTCAAGGTGGATGAGAATTTTCCTACACCACTCACCATTGTTGTCTAATATCAATACTGGTTTCAAGCATTGGAAGCCTGATTAGGTTAAAACCGATTGGGACAATAACTTTGAGGTGGTACTAGGGATTGTCAAACAAGTGAGGTCCCTCTTCCCTCAGAGAAATGGATTCATTTCATCCTCTACTTTAGTGCAACATTTAAATTTACATTTAATTTCATGGGTTTACAATCCAACTGCCTTAGCTAGTTGTGGCTCTTAATCTTGCAGTGCACAATTGTGTTTACAAAATGTAGGGGTGATGAAAAACATTGCTACATAGAGGTTGTTATGGCGTTATAGTACTTGGTATAGTGATTATATTTATTATTTTGTTTTATGAGGGAAACTTGCCTTATAATTGACATCCCCTAAAGTCCTAATAGAGATATCTCGTTGCTAATATGTGTTGGAGCATTAGAAAGGAATTGAGATTGCTCAAGGGACTATGCAATAGAGAAGGGTACCCATTTATAGTTTTGTGTAAATTGACTAGTAGAGAGTATTGGTTTATTGAGATAACTATAAAAGGGTTTCTTTCCTATGAGAGGTTTTTTAGGTTATGAGCTATCTATGAAGTTATCGAACTAAAATTTGGACGTTCACAGTTGTGCATTCATAGCCTTATGTTAAGGTGGTCTCTATAGTCTCTATCATATATTGAGTGTGATAGAGATCTTAAGATTACAAATAATATCTTATATTTTCTAAAATTTAGAAATTTATTTTTCAAAAAAATAAGTGTTTTATTTTGTTATGAAATTTCATTTTTTTTATTATTTTGTTTTTTATTTAGTTACCTATATGGGTTTATATAGCATAAAAATATAGCACAAATACGAATAAAAACACGACGGTTTTAACTTTGAATTAAATAAGAGAATTATTATAACATTCCTCACTATTGAATTCTATAATTAGTAAAAACAAATTATTTTAAATTAATACACGAATTTTTAAATTACAACTAACCTAAATAATGTATATGGGTCATTAGATACCTAACAAATTTACTTATCCAAAATTAAAATACACTTCAGATAGTTATGTACTTAAAGGAATTCTAAAATGAAAACAACAAAGAGTATGGTATCTTGACATCTTAAAGTAGCGTTTAGTGTATTTATATAATTAAATAGTTGGTAATCTGGATAAGTATCAAATTTCAATTTAAAATAGGTATTAAGGTGTTTATTTTATTATACATATTATATTATGAAAATAAAATAAAATGAAAAATTATAAGAAATAAGTAAATTAAAAATTTATTTAGAACTTGTTATTATTGCTCATAAGGTATAGAAGAGAGGGCGATAAGGTATTATGTTAATGGAAAGGTTATTAGTTTTGAAACTTAGTGGATACAAATCTCCATGCTAAAGCCTAAGGGATGATGTGGCCCAAGTTAACTAGCGATTGATTTTCATGGTTTAGATGAGTGGCGACTACTGAAGTTATAGGTTAGCCATGCTAGTCATCTCAGGACTCACATCACTTAATAAATAAAAAATATATATTATTATTTTCATTAACTGTAAAAATAAATTAATATATGAGTTAAACAATATACATTTGAAAAAATATATAACAAAAAAAACATAGTAAGAAACAATAGGTAATAAAGTTTAATGACAGTGGTGCACATCACATTGTTCTTAATTAAATTGAAAAATAAAAAATTGACATAATTACAATTGAGATAAATTTCAACTATTTTTTGTGATTATTATTAAAAATATACAATAGATATTTAGTGGAAGTTAAATTGTACCATCAACCTAATAATTATTGATAATTAAATTAAAATTATGAAAACCCTATTCCAAAATAAACATGATTATCAACATTATAATCTTTATTTAAATACAATATTTACTCTTTACTTGTCCTCTTTCATGATAAAATATTTTCTATAACTCTTCCATTAGTCGATCTTAAGAAAACTCTTAAAAAAAATTTGATAAAATTTAGTCATATTTCAAATAATAAACATTTTTCGTAAATTATTTTGTTACAATTTTTAAAAAAAAATTATGAAATAAATGTAATGTAACATGAATTTTTAGAACACGATAGATCTCCTGATCATTGTTCATTTTGATACTTACAGGGAAACTTTTGAGATATTGGTTTTGAGAATAGATATCCTAAGATGAATGAATATCCATCCATTCATTGAAATCAATCCCAGAACGCGGAGTGAATGCCCTTTGTTCAACAAGGAAAACAAAAAAATTAAAACAAAAAAATTAAACTTTCAATAATTTTTTATTTAGTATTCGATAAAATAGAAATTCCAATGTTGATAACTTAAAGGTATTTTCCTAAACTCATTAAAAAGAATATTTTCCATTTTCTATTCATATTGTGGTAATTTAAGTTATGTTTTGTTTTTGTTTTTGTTCATTCATTTTTAATATATTTAGAAAAATAGATTAAACCATCAACATCAAGTATGGAGTAATTAATCTGAAAAATAGTTCATAGGAAAACAAATTGGTTAATGATGAAATATTAATAAATGATAATAGGAAAACAAATATGGTTAATGATAACGTATTAATAAATGATAATAATATATTGAAGTTACTTTTGCATTTTTTTAAAAATATAAAATTAATGTTAAATATTTTTTGGTGTCTAATAAAACAAGAGGGGCTGCCACGCAGCAAGTCCCTGTCACTGTCAATGCAAAAAGTCGTAAAAAGTCTTGCAGAAACGAAGGGAACGGTTCAGCTTCATCTGCCCGAGTATTATTCATTCTGACATCTCCAGCAACTTCTTGAGCAATGGTATCCGCGGACATCTCCAGCAACTTCTTGAGCAATGGAAAATTAATGCCAAATTGGGGATTTTTGTTAGATCCGACCTTTCTTAATTTGATCCAGAATGTGAGTGTTAAATGAATTTTGTCCGATGTAAATGCATCCTTATAATATGCCATAATTAACAACCATTTTTCCTTTTTTGGTACTTTGTTATATTTTTACTGAGAAAACAATGAATTAGAAGTTTGTAATTAGAATGCTACGAGGAATATCTTTGTATCCCTTTTGAAGCTTTCTCCAAGATTATTTGACATAATAGGTATTGTTTTTCCAATTTTTAACTATTAGTAAAAAAAATTAGCGTGGGTGTTGAGGCATGGACAGCCCCTACAAATCAGAACTTTTTATGTGTTACTCACTTGTTTTGTATATGCTTGTATGACGTGTATATATGCTATTTTATGTTCATTTTTTTTATATATATCTTTAATTTCCTTGTTCATATTAGTTCTTTAGGCTTGTAAACTCACTAGTATATTTATTGCCATATTGTTATTAAATTGTACGGTTTTTTATGTTTAATGATTTGAAGTATTGCTTATAAGATTAATTTATCACAGATATTTCTTGTTTATGAGGATAACGTAATTAAGAAAGGAGAGTGTCATCTACCACTTTTTAGGTGGAAGAAGCCCCAAATTTTTTGACATTTTTTCTACTTATTATATTAATCAACAAAGTCCATTTTTTTAATCATATATTGTTTTCTTAAACTAGATCCATGACTTAAATATATATTAATTAAGAATATAAGTGGAATATTATGTGAATGGAAAAAGCCATAATGCATTCTCATTTTTTCAATTGGTATTAGGTTAACGTTTATTAAATCTACTCTTTTCAATTGGTATTAGGTTAACGTTTATTAAATGGAGTAGAAAAGTATTGAAATGTCCACTTTCTTCTATCAATGAGAGAAACCTGGTGAATTACCAATCATTTAAAACGAAATCCCTTTTCGCATTATTTCAATAACAGTCATTTATAAACATTTGAGTATACTTTACATTTTTAATAAATGTATTTAATTTATAAATTTAATTTCATGCTTCCTTAATTTAACTTTAAATTTTAATTAATTTTGATTTCAACTTTAACATTTAAATCTAGAATTCACAACTAATCTAACTTAACTGCTATACTTCTAAATTTACACACAACCGGATTGATATAAATATTATATCTTAATTTATATACCTAAAATAACCTAACACTCTTTTAATACATTACCTTCTACACTCTTTTGAAAGATTATATAACCTTCTATATATATACATTGGCATTTACATTATATTTATATAAAACTCAAACTCGTAAATATTAAATTTTATTTTGATAAGTATTTTTAATTAAAATGAACTGTTTTGAAATAAAATATTTTTTTTTTAATTTAATTTTAAAAAACCATTTAAAATCCTAAAGCAATTTCTTAAATGTGAAATGGGTTGATTTCTTTTGGAACATATACTTTTTATATTATATAAATGAAATTTAATATCTACACTTATTTTTTTATAGTAATTATAAATTTATTATTATTATTTTAATATTATTTAATTTAATAAGATAGATATACAAATTTAAATTAATAATTGAAACTATATAATTTTATTGAGCTATCTATTATTTGTAAATGTCAATAAAATATTTTAGTATAACTATTGATATTTCATCATATTGAACCATCACATGGATTATGATAAATGGCATCAAATTGAATTTCTATACATAATGTGTTTAGACCTCATAGGTTCCATAATCTTATTTCCTTTTTTAGTTTCATTTGTATATGAATATATACTTTCTATATTATAGGAACATGGAAATGAATAATGAAAATTTAATATCTCACACTTATCTTATGTGTTTAAATATTAAATCTATAATATTTAATATTAGATTATTAGTATTAGTATTAAATTTATAATATTTAATTAATTTTATGATTTATTATTTATTATAATTATTATTTAATTTATTTATATTTAAAATTTATATATTTTATTGATTATTATTTTAAAAGTCAATAAAATATTTTAACAAAACTATGAATTAAGTATTGGGGTTTTCATAGAGGATTATATTAGATATTGTTTTGAGATTAAACTGGGTTAAGAAAGTTATTCATCTATGACCATTTCCATAAGAGGTAGTCATAACTGACTAATTTCTCATGATTTTTGAATAGTCGACTTAGCACTCATTGCATCCAGTGATGGTCACAGGGGTGAAGAAGTGGGATTGAAACTAGTGAAACGAATCACATAGCGTCAATCATCACTTTCGAGGCTTGCACGGGATAACTAGGACTTCCCTGGAAGTCACCCATCTCAAATCGCGTTTGGCAAAACTATGAATATTTCATTATTTCATTTTTTTGAATCACCATATGAATTTATATTTTATAGACATTTCGAATCTTTTATGATATGATAAATGACATCCAATTAAATTTCTATACTTATTATTTAACTTATATTGAAAATTATATAATTTCATTAATTTATCTATTATTTTAAATTTCAATAAAATATTTTAATAAAACTATGAATATTTCATCCTTTTGAATTACCAAATGAATAAATATTTGATTGACAATTCCCCATCTTTTATGAGAATGATAAAATGGCATCTGAATGGAATTCATGACTTGAGTGTGTTGAAGCATTCTAGTTTTTATAATTCTTATTTCTTTTAAACACCAAAAAATAATTATTATAATGAAAATTGAGGATGGTAATTATAAAAAATATATTTTTATAATTAAATTTTCTATTACATAACATATTAATAATTAGATTACAATTATTTTTTTATATAGTTGTTTTAATTATATCATAACATTGATATTAATATTTTTTAAACTCAGGCCCTTCTGATCTAATTATAATTTTTTATTATTTTTATACCATGATTATAGAATTAGTATCAAATATTTTGTTATTATTTAAATATACTAAATATCTTATTAACTACTTCTTTTCTAACTCATGACACTCCCACTATTATGAAGTATACTCACTATACTCACTCGGAACAAAATAATATTTATTACTTGAATATAAATTTTTTAACAACTCTTTTATTAGTCCCTGCGTGGGACTAATAGCGATCGATCGATCGTTAACCAGCGATTAATTAAATTTGACCAAGTAAAACTTCCCGTACATGTCAGGTTTAAGCCAATATTTGAAATAAAATTTTCTGCTCATATGCTTGCAAACAAACTTTTATCCAAAATTTCAGCTTGCACCTCTTATTGTCGGGGAGACTGCATGATTTTGATGAAACTTAGGATAATCGGTTTGAAATTTAAAAAATGCATATTTTGATGAAACTTAGGATAGTCACTTTGAAATTTCAAAAATGCATTAAAGTTTCCACACTATACCTGTGGCTTATTGGAGCCATCCGTCCCCTATGTCAAACATTTGTCTGTGACGATTTGCATGTTGGTGGCATGTGGCTGTTTGCATGGTGGCCAGTTAGCTGGTGACAAGGTACCTATATCCAAAGGCTGGGATAGGTACCTATATCCAACGACTGGGATTGATCGAGGCGGTTTCGTAACTAATCTCTTCGTTGCGCGCGAGCTGAGGTTTCATTGTGCCTACGAATTTTTCTCCTCGAAGCTCTGCAACTTCAATGGTGGCCTCTCATTATCATCCTGGAGGGAGGACATGCTTCCAGCCTCGCAACAGGTAACACTCTGAAATTTTTCCTGTTTTCTACGATTTGTTGGCACACAATGTTCATTCAGCCTACTGCACTCCTTAATAATGTAGGTGACTCTTAACACCATGAAATGTGCGGCCATAAGTTCAGTTGAAGGTGTACTCAGGTTTGCAGACTTCCCCTCTCATCCGGAGAAGGAATCAAGTCTAGAAAGGGGTTCCTTACGGTTTTTACTTTGGCAACAGGGGTTTCACTTGTCTCAATTTCACCTACAATCTCCAGGACTGCATGGTCGGAGCAATGTCCACCACTTGCGAAGTGCTAAGGTGAGGGTTTGTAATTATTATGAAATTGTTGCTATATTCTTTACTGCATAATGGTAACCCAACTCACAAACTGCAACGATGTTAACTACAGTCATCCCTCCTTGGGTGTGAGCCACGGTCCCTCTTGTAACAATAGGTAAGCATCGACTCTTAAACCCTCTTGTCCAATTTTGTCCTTCTATTGCATTGTTCATTAATTTTAACCCATCTCCATTGTTTGCTGCAGGTAAGGGTTACCACGCTCAAATTCTGGGTACATTGAGGGCTATGTCGTCGTTTTCGTTTAACACAACTTATTTTCCCAGGTTCTTTTCTTGCTCCGCTCCATCACCAGAATAGTCGGAACGAGATCTTAAGTTATATGGTCATGGCTACTTTTGTTAGTTTTCTTATATTTTTTTTAAGTAAATAGTTTTGTCGGATGGTATCTATGCATCCCACCGGTTGTAGTCTTACGAACCATTAAATTTTCTGAAGAATTTCATTTCTTTTTGCTTTAACTTACACAAGACTATAATTTATCTTTTATAGGGGTTCGCCATAATATTACGACCCCAGTTTGTATCTAAACCCAGACCCACAGCGAGTTAATTAACCAAATGAAATTGTGTCTTCTATGGTTCGCTTATTTGAATATTTTGTTGGTTATCTGATAGCGTTGCTTCCCTCTCTCAATATTTTGTTATGTTTTAATTTAGTTCGGATTATTTCCACATTACTCTTCAGGGTTGTAATCAAGTTTAGATATGTAGAATCCATATCAGAACTGTCACCATGGCTGACCTCACGGTTGGCCGGGAGACTTAATCTGGTGTGTTGTTTTTCAGATGAATCACCTATGAATTTGATATCTTCGAAGGAGTAGGTAATGAGATGGTTGAACCCCGGGAATTAGGTTGGAATTGTGCGAGAACATGGTTGGAGAGTTGGGTAGTAGAAAGACTAGTACGTGAGAAAAGGGCAAGTGGTCATATATCCTTCAAAGGGCAGGTGGTGGTATATCCTTCAGAGTGAGGTGTTGGACATTCCTAGACGCTAGATAATACACCCATTTCCACCACTGCCACTTGTTGTGTTCTCAAAGTGGAATACTTTAAATGTTGTGTCCCATGCCAATGTGATGGTGGTGGAAACTTGGATTCATGGCACGCTAATGGCCTCCTTGGTAATTACAATGTGTAACTTCTTATTAAACGAACAAAATTATAATTATAGATTTCAGGTGAGTTGACCAACTAAATCATTATATGGTTAATTGAAAGTCCACTTTTTTCCTTATCATAAATTTGGTCAAAGTGAAAGATCTATTTTCAAAGTTAATAATTTTATATAATGTTGTTGTTAATGTGAGAGCAGAGCATTGTTTTTTAGATTTTGGTGGAAGATTTATCTTTTAAGTAGAGAATGTGATTAAAAGTTATTATTAGTTTGAGTTGAGAATAGTTTCCCACTACCTAATTATTATTGCATTGTTTTATTTTTCCATTATTATTTACTGAAATTGATATTTTAAATATATAAATTGTATTTAATTATTTGAAGAAATTAAAATATTTAAAAAAAAAAAAATAATCATAATTAAATTTACAATTCTAATTATTATTATAAAATTTTGCATCAGAGTTTACATAAAATAAAAGAGAAAAACATACTTTAATAAATCAATAAATAAAACAAACATTATTGCATTTGCCTTAAGTTTTTCTCTCATTAGATTACATTTTTCTCACCTATTTTTTTTTATTTATTTTTTTTTTTTTTCCATTTGTGTTTCGCTTTCCCTCTTCATCTCCTTTTCTTAGTATCCTCCAAAGTTTGAAAATTTATTTCATTTATAATGAGGTTCCCTCCAACTTAAAACAATAACTTTATTTTACTTACTTTGCACATAACTTGAAAAAGAAAATTATTGAATAATTATTCTTGGATAAAATTTAATTGATAACATAATTTTACAATTTTCATTCAAAATAAAAATTTGGACAAATAGACAAAGTAATAGACAAACTAAGCTTTTACATCATTAATATGATGTGAAAAACATTAAATAGATATAAATAGATTTTCGAAAAAAGTGCACAAATGAACTGCTAACAATGATTTTAACATCTAACAATACCTTAACAACACACCTCTTCACTATCTATCCAAGACACCATGCACATAATGTGAATGCTTCTTGAATTCCTATTAATTACTATTTTTTTAAACATTTTTTTATGTTTTGTCAAATTATATATTCATCTCATTTTTATGTAAAAAAAAAATAATTATTGAATATTTTAAATCTCCCTATTTCCATTGATACCTTGCATAAATTACCGAGCCACATGTAATCCTTTGGAATCCATGAATTTTGGAACAGGCGGTCATGCTTCAAAAATGGTCCTGTTGGGGTTACCTCGCGCAACTTACTGAACTGCTGGTGATAATCCTGTGGAATCAATAAATTTTGGAACAAGCGATCACACTTAAAATGATAGCTAGCTTGTAACAAGGTTCATGAATACTGGCATTTGACCTCTGCAAATTTGGACACCTATATTGAAAAACTTTGATGAACACATCTGGCTTTGCAATTTTTGAAACATTCAGACACATCAGGTAATCTCAAATCTTGAGCGTAAATAAGTAATAGAAAACGAGAATAAAATGAAACAAAAGTGAGACACGAAAGTCAAGGTGAAGGCCCACTAACCGACCCAGGGAGACAATATATTCCCAAATGCGATATGAAACTTTAATCACTAGTCGAAGCAAATAAGATTTGTCTCCTGTGTACAGATTAGTGTATAGCACGTCTAATTGAGTATAGATAAAATCAAAGTCCAACTAATATATGGATAAAAATGATATTATCATCTTGATTAGGGTTAAGAAAATATAGTTAAAAACGTTATAATGATCATGATCTAGGGTTAAGAAAATATAGATAAAAATGTTATAATTATCATGGTCAATCATTAATCATAATTATAGTTGAGTTGGTCAGGATTTTGATTATAAATGTAATATATATGATTGTAGTTAATTAGGATAAAAAAACAATAAAATTCGTCTAAGATAGAAAAATGAAATTATTATAAAATAATAGTTACCATGGGTTTCGCATCGAACTCGCGGCACACGTCCGCCTCATGTGATGTCTCACCAGCATGAAGACCACATGTTGCTCGCTGTTTGTTGTGGCAGACCCCGGTAGGGACTACCACCACGACAATGGCTCCCTTGTTAATAATTGTATATATATAAAAAGGAACTAACTCAAACTAACTTAATACTTTAATAATAATAAATTTATTTATCACTTAAATCTAATGGTCATTTTTAAATTAGCTCTTCTCTCAAGATCTAATTGTATTTATTAAATAATCAATATTTATTTAGTAATCAATATATTCAAATTGACCATGTAATTAGGTAAATATATTATTACCTATGAGGGTTAAAATGATTTATTTATCAAATATATATGAAAGGGGCTAATAATTATTATTTCAATTCTCAAGGAATATTAGTAATCAAATATATATACATAACTAATGGAAATCATGAGAACGAAAATCTAATATAACTATTTCATGAATATTATTAATAATAATATACCCAATAATAACAAAAAAGAAATACACTAATTAGCCCCAGATTAATTAATAACCCATAATAACTCATACAACGAATAGGACTAAACCAAACTAATATTATAGGAGCAAGGATTTAAAGGGGAAAAAAAAACTCAGGAAAAAGGGGACCAACCACCGAAAACCAACCTTAATGATAGGGAGAAAAGAAATCCTAGGACCTAACAAAAAAGGGGGAGGAGGGGGCTAGGAGGACAAGGCTGGGACCCAGCAACTACTAATCTTCCAGCCATCATCCCTATTAAGGTTGTTCGGCCTTTTCTCAATCTCCAGGGCCTCTCTAAATTTGCGATGGTGAAACTGCGCAACTTTGGCAACGACTTGAGTCTCTTCTATACATATATGATGCATAGTCTTTCCGGCATGCTCAGCCAGGGCAGAGGACTTGGTCCTACCATGTCTTAAGTCAGCCGAATGTTCGCTAATCCTTTGATTGATAGAGCGACCCGTCTCACCAATATAAGGGGTCCCACAGGAACAGGGAATGACATAGACGCCCTTCATGTCTTTAGGGTCAATAGGGTCTTTCACAGACCTGAGGGAGCCACGGATAGTATTGAGAGGTCTAAAAGTAGCGGGCACATCGTACCTTCTCAGTATTCTCGCAATCCTATCAGTGGTCCCTTGGATGTAAGGAAGATTCACACCCATGCTATGATCCTTAGGAACCCTTCAGATTGAAGGCTCCTTCTTGGCCTTGAGGAAGGCTTTTTGACCGAGGTGCCTATTGTAACCATTCTTCTCAAAGACATCCAGGAGATGAGCCTTCTCCGTTCCTAGGCTTTCCTCATCAGAAATTCTAATAGCACGGGTGGCAAGCGTGCTTAGAACCCCTAACTTCTGAGCGGGGAAATGATGCGAAGAAGCATGCAAGTATTGCTCAGTATGCGTCTTCTTTCTGAACACCCGATGAGAAAAGGAACCATCCACCTTCTTAGAGATGAGAACATCCAAGAACGGAAGACAACCATTATCTTCTTTTTCCATCGTGAATTTAATGGCGGCGGATTGGTTATTGAGATGACTGAAGAAGCGATCCAGCTCATCAGGACCATGAGACCAGACAACGCCAGTGTCATCAACGAATCTTTTCCAAAGCTTCGGTAAAAGACGAGAGGAGGCCAAAGCCTTATATTCAAACTCCTCCATGAAGAGATTAGCAATGACAGGGGACAAGGGGGAGCCCATGGCAACTCCGCATGTCTGCTCATAGAATTCTCCCTCGAAGCTGAAAAAGGTGTAGGTAAGGCAAAGCTCAACTAACTTAGCCGTATCAGGGTCAGTCAGCTTATTAATTACCTTCATGGCCTCATTGATAGGAATACCTTCATGGCCTCAATTATAAAAATGTACCTAATATAACTAAAAAAAATTAAGAATAACAATATTTTAATATAACTAGAATACTATTTGTTTGACTAGGGTACTTAATAATATTGGATTA
>APFE031141899.1:47342-81833 GCA_000404065.3 Pinus taeda | reverse complement strand
AATTAATATTTATATATACTTAAAATATATATTAATAACAAAAAAAAACAGTGGAATGCACATGTTATGTATTTTTTATAACATTCAAAAATACAATTTAAACAATAAAAAATTACACCTTGTTTTTTGCACTCTAAAACTAAGTTTGCACTTGAAGAAATTTGATCCCTTTCGACTTGTGTTAGATTTGTGGTTAAAATAGATCTATGATGGTAAGCATTGCATTATGGATTGATCATTCTTCTTACATCCAATAAATGGGTTAGGCCTAGCCTAGTCACAAAAAAAGTATTAGGTTTAGATTTATGTGTCAGATGGTTTGCCCAGCGTCCTCTAGTCCTTTGTTATTCTAAGTGGTTACAAGTTTAACATAAGATATATTAATTTGGCTATAAACGACTAAATATGTGGAAGTTTCTCGACATCAACATTAAGTATGACTCTGGCAATTTTGTTACTCTGTTATTATTAGGTAGGTTGGGAAGGACTAATCCAAACCCCGAGTGCCTGAGTGGATACATCAGCCTCGAGTCAAAAGCCAAAAAGTAGTGTTAGTGTATAAATTCTTTATAGATTCAAACTGCTAATTGTAATTTACTAAAATAATATATTTGAATCTACTCTACTCATCACCAGAAACAATTAAGCAATTGAGAAATCACGAAACATACAAGAGAAAGAATTCAACCATCACATTACACAATGATTTCCTGGGGAAAGCCACAAGCTAAAAACCCTTTCTATCTGTATATTACATTAGTAAGAAAATATGAGAAGATTACAATGCTTTTCTCAAGCTCGAGCAACCTCTACACTATCTCTATATGTCTCAGAGCTTCCCAGACAATCCTAGGTCAATATGTAACCAATTTTCTGCTTGCCCAAGTACCTATTTCCTTGTGTTGTTTCCTTGGGAATTAGCCCCTATTAATTAGGGAAATTCCTCAATTGGAATTGCACAATCCCCATAGGCCTTCCTCTAACTGCATGCGCCACCTGTACAATTTGGATGATTATACAACTGATGGTACATTGTCCTTGAACTCCAAGCTCAATTGGGTAACTCTCAGTTATGACATGCATGAGTTATTTATGAGTTAATCATCAGTTAATTGGTTGAACACATGAAGCAACACCCCACTATTTGACCTCCTACTAGTTCCTCTATCAATTGGAACTAGTTTAACTGACTTTGACTCAATTAAATTGAATTAATTAATTACAACTCAAAATAAGCTCAACTAGGGCTCCTGTAAAGTAGGAGACACTCTAAATGACTCAAATTAGACCCTCAACTCAAAAAAGATGAGCCAACTAAGTCAAATTAACTTAGTTAACTCGTACAAGTTGTCTTGTGATGTGGAATTACAATTTTATTCCTAATTTAATTCAAGGGAAAATTAAATCGAGATTTGTCTTGTTGCATTTTCAACACTCCCTCTCAATAAGAAAGGGATTATTAGATACCCCAATCCTACCTCTATGAAACTTGAATTTGCCTCTTGATAGTTCCTTAGTCAAAATGTTTGCATCTTGTTCATTTGTAGGATTGTACTCTGGCAACATGATTCTACTCTGCATGCAATCTCGTAGATGGTGATACCGTATGTCAATATGCTTGGACCAATTATGAAAAATTGGATTGTCATTGAGTTTGATATAACTGTGATTGTCACAGTAAATCATTGTAGGATCCATCTGCTAACCAAATAACCCAACAAGGATCTCCCTCATCTAGATAGCCTCACAAGTTGCTTGACTAGCAACCATGTACTCTGCTTCTGCGGAACTGAGTGCAATCGATCTCTGCTTCCTACTATACCAAGAAACTGTTGTTGACCTAATACTAAAGATTCCCCCTGATGTGCTCTTCCTGTCTGATGGACTCCCTGCCCAATTTGCACATGTGAAGCCTTGCAACTTCACTCCCTCTGTCTATTTGTACCAAAGACCAAAATGAGTGGTGGCTCTAAGGTATTTCAACACATGTTTAGCTGTCTTCCAATAGAGTTTGGTTATCTTAACCATTGCTTGACTAAGTTGGTTAACTGCAAAACATATGTCTAATCGTGTGTTCACCAAATACACAAGTGAACCCACAAGTTATTTATAAATAGTAGCCTTTGCTACTTCACATGAAGTAGCATCTTCCTTCCTTCATTTCCCTACTATAGGAGTCTCCGTTGGTTTGCTACTCTCCATGTGGAACTTCTTCAGTGTCTCGTTGGCATACTTGCCCTAAGAGACAAACAGTTCCTCATATACTTGTCATATTTCCATACCAAAGAAATAATGCATGACCCCGAGGTCTTTCATCTTGAATTCTCTTATAACATCCTTTTTGCAAGATTTGACTAGATTCTCATCCCCATTTAAAATTAAATCATCAACATATAATACTATAATCAATAATTTACCTTCAACCAAAATATGGTAAACGTTTGCATTTGCTTCACTTTTGGTGAAGCCCAACCTGGTGAAATAGTTGTCAATCCTGGTGTACCAAGCATGGGGTGCTTGTTTCAATCCATAAAACGCTCGCTTGAGTTTGCACACATGTGACTCTCAATTGAAGGTCTCAAATCCTTCCAACTGCTCAATGTACACCTCTTCCTCAATCACTTTGTTGAGGAATGTTGTCTTTACATCCATCTGGTGTATCTTCCATCCCATCTGCGTTGAAAGTGTCATAATAAATCTTATTGAAGAGTACCTCGCTACATGAGCAAAGGTCTCCTCAAAATCAATTCCCTCCACCTGAGAGAACCCTCTAACCACAAATTTGGCCTTGTGTTTCTCGACACTCCCATCTACTGCTTGATTTACCTTGTAAAGCCATCTAAAACTCACCACTGACTTGTCTGTTGGTCTTGGAACCACTTCCCAAACACTGCTTCTCATAATGGAGTCATACTTCTTTACCATGGCATCAACCCATACTGGTTGTTGATGGGCCTCTAAATTAGACATAAATCAAGGCCCATTTGGTCATCCTTTAGCATATTAAACCTCTCTTTTTGCATTAGATGACATATTTTTAACTTTAATATGTTCTTAGGAAGATTTGGAGATGATTGCATATTATGTGCATAAAATTATTTATTTTTGAAGAATATTGTGAGAATATTGGGCAGATTATGAAGACTTGGAGGAGGAGATAATCTAGGGGCTTGCTCCCTACTGCATGGGGATCAAGATTGGATAATAAATCAACAGGATATTATGAAATTATTGCACAAATTCTGAAGCTCCAGTCATTGAAAAAAATCTAGGAATATGTTCCCTGTCATTTAATGCAGATTCCTAGTGTTGGGAACCAGATCCACTATTTGAGAGATTTTTGAGGGGAAATTTTCCTCCTTTCAAGGAGAATGTTTCCTCATCATGTTGTATAAGTACCAATTCGAATTTGCCTCTGGAGGCATGTATTTCTTAGTCTTGTTGTGGAGAAAACTTGCATTTTTGTAGTTCCACTTTCATTTATAGAAGGATGTACTTGGATTGATTCAAATCATGAAGTTTGGTGCCATTCTTAGTTTTTAAAGCTTGTTCTCCTTCATAGGACTCTTAATATCCTTGGGCTTGGCCATCCCAAGATCCTCAGAGACTTTTGTACAATTTGTCTTTCTTCTTTTCAGTTCTTATTCGCATGCATATCGTATTCTTGTTTTTCATATTTCTGCATTTAGTATTGATGCTTCTTTTGTTGTAGGATTGGGTTAAATGATTGAAGTGAGTTGTTTTGCAGGTTATTTACACAGTCACAAGCATGATTCATCCTTAGAATAGATTTTAAAATTCATATTCATCATTGAGCTACTTGGATTGGTTTACTAGTTCACAAATCTATAATTTTTGGAAGTCCCTTGCAAGGAAAAGTAGTAATTTTATGTTGTTTTTTAGAACATGATCATGAGCTTAAATTGAGTTTATTCCACTTGGATAGGGTCATAAAAGCATTCAATTTAATAACAAAATTCACCTAAATGCAATTGGGCTTGACTAGGTTAGGCATTTTATAGGTTAACTAGCTCACTAGTTCTTGAATTTCTAGTTTTTAAAGTAGTAATTTTCTGCTATTTGTTAGCACGTGTTAACATGGGTATTTTGGAGTGATTCACTTGGAATGGAGTCCTAAGACATCCTACTTAATTTCAAAAATTGTCCCATCCAATTTGCATTTGATTTACTTGGTCATTTGGTGAATTATCTCCTCCTATAGCAATTTTGTTTCGCTTGTAGCAACCTCTTGTAGCACTCATGTAGCATGTGTAAACTTCACTAGATTTGCTCCAAAAGCTTGGTTTTTGTCTCTTAGGCTGAAATCATGATCCCTGGGCTCTAAATCCATGATCGAGGAAGAATAAACACCAAACACGACATGCCTTTTTACAAAGTAGATTAGGCCTATTTATTTGAATTCATGCTCTTAGGATTTCAATTACAAATTGTAGTTCTTGCCTAGGATTAATTTCTTTTCAAAGTAACATTTACATTCCTACAATTAGTTTAAGCTTTGATTTCATGACATTCACTCCATTACATCATATCAATGAAAGAAGGACACATTGTATTCTACACATATAGTTTCGACACCTCTTAAGTTTGTACGAACCCCGGTTTGATAAATTAAGTTGGTAGCCTTGAGAGTTGCAACATTCTTGTTGCAATAATTGGACTCATTAGTTGCTGCACTACTTCCTAGAATGAGGATGGGTCAATCTCTACACTCTCGTTCATTAGATCCATGTACTCAGTCTACCAATCTGGTGACCTCTTATGCATATGTTGTGATGCGATTTATCCCACATTTTCTGTAGCATCAAGCATCAATATGTCAGCTTCTCTATTGTGCTTCCTTCCATCTTTGGATGTCTCTGCAGGAGTGGGTGCTTCTACTCTCTACTCCTCTGCATGTCTTATCCACATCACCTTGAAATTCTTCATTTGGAGTTAAAATATCCTTATTTTCATGTAATTAAAACTCCCTCTCAAGGGAACATCTCATGGCCTTCTCTTCATCGAACTTCACATCTCTATGAACCACTGTTTTCCTGTGAGATGGCAGGTACACCTGATAGTTGCGAGGTGTATCAGTGTACCCCACTAATATGCTCAACTCAGCTATTGGATCTATCTTTTTCCTTGCATCCTTGGTAACATGACAGTAAATTGATGAACCAAAGATCCTGAAGTATGCCACATCTAGTTTCTTAACTGATTAAAAAAAAAAAAAAACAAAAAAGAAAAAGAAAAAAAACAAAAACAAAACAAAAAAAAAAAAAACAAAACAAAACAAACAAAAAAAAAAAAAAAAAAAAAAAACAAAACAAAACAAACAAAACAAACAAAACAACAAACAAACAAACAAAAACAAAACAAAAAAAAAAAAAAAAAAAACAAAACAAAACAAAACGAAACAAAAAAATATAAAACAAAGAACTCTTTTGGTGTACTCATCCCGAGAATTCGATGATGAGTCTTATTCAACACATATACAATTGTGTTGCAAGATTCAACCCACAAGTGTAACGATATGCATTGATCATGTAACATCGCCTGTGCAACTCCCACAATACTTTTGTTCTTCCTTTCAACCACCCCATTCTAATGTGGGTTATGGGGTGCTATTAACTCCCATCAAATGCCATCTAATGCACAGAAGTTCTTAAATTCATTCGACACATATTCTCCACAGTTATCGCTCCTGAGAGCCTTCACTTTCCTGCCAATGTCTTTCTCAACAAGTGCCTTAAATTCACAAAATTTAGAGAATGTTTGATATTTCCTTTGCATGAATAAAATCCAGCACTTATGTGAGAAATCATCTACAAATATTACATGATAGTTGTGCTTGGCCATGGAGGCTATTGAGAATAGTCCACACACATCTGAGTGAACTCTTTCAAGGATAGCTTGTGCTCAATTATCCTTAACATGAAAGGTGGCTTTGGTGTACTTCCCTAGTGTACACCATTTGCATGTATCTTTCTGCTCTAATGCATCCTTGGGAAGTCCTGTAGAAATCTATTGCATGATATTCATATATCCATGGTGAAGATGGCCCAATCTTCTATGACATAATTCACCATTGTCTAAGCTCCACACCTTCTCTGCTTTTGTGCTCAAAGCAACACAATCTTCTACATCCAATTTGTAGAGGTTCTTCGCCCAAACCCCGATCCACTTCACTTGTCCTGTGGCTATGTGACGAATGAAAGCCTTTCCTTTTCTAAATATCACATCGTAGCCACAGTCTTCCAACACAGCAACTGAAACTAAATTCTTCTTTAGACCCGGAACATACATGACATCTTTTAATGTGTGAAAAGAACCAGACTCCCTCTAAAAAGTAAAAGTACTGATGTCGATCGCGTTATACTTTCCATCATCTCCCATTTCAATGTGTATTTGGAGGTGCTTGTCCTCCAAGTCACTGAAAAAATATTTGTTGTATGGAATGAGGCTCCGTTATCCAGATACCTCACACTACCCATCACTGATGTCATCATGCACGCAATGAGAGTGAAATCCAACTTAAATTGTGAAACAAGAGATTCACCTACTGCTCCTCTTGAGGGATTTTTGTGTGGAAACTTTGTGGCATAATGTCCCAACTCATGATAGTAATGTCCCAACTCATGATAGTGAAAACATGTAATCTTGGACAAGCCCTTCTTCTTGCCACCTTGACTGGAATCTCCTTTGGAATGGAATTTTTTTCCTTTCCCTTTCTTGACCTTTCTAGCTAAGGCACAATTCTCCTCATCATTGTGCTTGGATGAGATTCCTTCTTTGGTGCTCCGCCTTATCTTTTTTTACACCAAGTCAGGCCATAAATGCTCCCACTTTGGTAGATTCTCCCTCCTATTTACTGAATCCTAGAATTTGTGCTAGCTCTCGGGAAGGCCTAGAAGTGTTAGGCTAACGAGGTCATCTTCGGCAATTATAATACCATCACTCCCAAGATCATCCTGACATTGGGTGAACCTGCTCAAGTATTGTGGTATTGTGTCACCCTTCTCCATATTGATCTTCCGAAGCTTGTCCTTCAGTGCCAACTTCCTCTAGTCATTGTTGTTCTAAAACAAGTCGATCAAGGCTTGCCACATTTCATATGGTGTATATCCTTCTCGTGGAGGTTCGAGACAATATGATCTCGAACTCCTTCTAGTATGATCCTTCTTGCCTCGCAACACATTTCTTCCACTCTACCAAATCTTGAGCATCTATTGTTGGAGGTGTAAGAATATCTTTATCTATGAATTCCTTCAGCCCATTGTCTTCCAACACTGCCTCCATCCTGTTCTTCCAAGCAATATAATTTGAACTACCCGCAAGGGCATATTCGAGTCTCAATTCGTAGAACGACATCCTACCGACTCCAAAGAATGATCCTGCAAATTCGATTTCACCTGCAAAGACAAATTCGTATTCTCCTATTCTAGTGTGATTTCTGCTTTGATACCATGTAGAAATTCCTTGTAGATTCAAACTGCTAATTGTAATTTACTAAAACAATAGACTTAAATCTACTCTACTCATCAGCAGAAACAATTAAACGATCAAGAAATCATGAAGCATACAAGAGAAAGAATTCAATCAACACATTACACAATGATTTCCTAGGGAAAGCCACAGCTAAAAACACATGTTATCTGTATATTGCATTATACAAAAAATATGCGAAGATTACAATGTTTTCTTAAGCCCAAGCAACCTCTGCATTATCTCTATTTGTCTCACAATTTCCTAGACAATCCTAGGCCAATACTAAACATATTTTTTGCTTACCCAAGTCCCTATTTCCTTGCATTGTTTCCTCGAGAATTAGCCCCCTATTAATTAGGAAAATTTCTCATTTGGAATTGCGCAATCCTCGTAGGACTTACTTTGACTGCATGCACCACCTATACAATTTGGATGATTATACAACTAATAGTACACTTCCCTTAAACTCCAAGTTCAACTGGGTAATTCTCAGATCTCACATGCATGAGTTATTTATGAGTGAATCATCTGTTAACTTGTTGAACACATGAAGCAACACTCCACTGTCTGACATCCTACTAGTTCCTCCATTAGTTGGAACCAATTTAATTGACTTTAACTCAATTAAACTGAACTAATTAATTACAGCTCAAAATAAGCTCAACCAGGGCTCCTATAAAGTATGAGACACTCTACATGACTCAAGTTAGATCCTCAACTCGAATCAACTGAGCTAACTAAGTCAAATTAACTTAGTTAACTCATACAAGTTGTCTTATGGTGTGGAATTATGATTGTATTCCTAATTTAATTAAAGGGAAAATTAAATCAGGATTTTTCCTGTTGCATTTTCAACAGTCAGTGGATACATCATCCTTAATTCAAGAGAAAAAAAGGAGCATCATAATGTTGGTGTGAAAAAAAATAAAAAAATTCAACTTAACTTCTTTAAAATTAATTAACCAACCTAGATCCATTGACACTCTAAACATATTAAATACTAAGAGGGTTCATCAATATATCTAAGCCTTGAATATATCAAGCATTCAAAGGGATCAAATCTCTCGAGGTATAAAACTTTCCTTATTTTGTTACACAATAAAATAGTTTTTCACCTCTGGGAATTTGATCTCTCTTGGCACTTCATAGATCTATCGATTAGAAGTATATTCTCACATAAATAAACTATTGGTTCGAATTGTGTGTGTATGCATCCATGCATCCATAAAGGGGTCAGATCCATTGGTGAAGAGAGGATATTTTTTTCAGTGGTTGACAAGGTTTGGTTCCCATGAGGGACTTCTAGAGTTGTGGTGTCACCTTGAGGTGGTGTTTGAATTTTTGGTTGGATCTAGAGAGACTGTATTAAATGGTTTCATCCATGTGCAAATATGAGTGGATCAAACCCCACTTTGATGTCCTTCAAATTTTTATAAGCAAGGTGGGTTAACTCAATCAATTTGAAGTAATTGTTTGAATGACATCTTATAAAGAGATCATCAAGGGAAGCTTGTGCTAAAAGTTGTTGAGATAAATTAACTGAGAGACATAAATATACTATTGACAAAAAACATAAATAAACAAAATGTTTGTCCTATAAAACCCCGATTATAGGAAAAAGAAACTAACAAGATATTCTACTGGTATCCCTTGGCCAAACCTAGCTAAGCTGGCCAAATGATCTTTCACCGCTCATATCCCTGCCACATTACAATTAAGTATACCTAATCCTTTTAAAGGGTTCATTACATGCAATCCACTGGCAAAATATCATGGACAATCAAAACCATTTGCTCAAAACTACCATTTTTTGACCAAGCAACTTTGACTCTTTCATTGAGTTAAGTTTTACCTAACAATCCCCGCCCGCCCCCTCCAAACCTTGAATTGGGGTTTCCCTTAACGAAATCTAGCCCAACTAATCAAGCAAGCCAATATCACTCACCTCCAATCCATATCATCCTCAAATTTTATATCCAAGGTCCCATGCCATTGTTTCACCTAGGTATAACTCCAAACATCACAAATAATTTCCTAAGGGTACGTATGCCTTACCGAGTCTTATAGTTGTGTGCCCATTCACATGCATTCTTAAAAAAAATTGACTCCATTATATTTATTAATGTTGTTGTTGTTGCTATCCCAACACTTATGCCACCACCCTCTCGACTTAGCACACCCGATGCTCTCTTCGCCCATGTATAGCCACATTTTGAGAATCCATGATAAATCATCTCATTTAAGCATTCCAACAAACACTTTGTGTGCATCAATTACATAAAATTACATGGTCATATGCTTCCTTTAGTGTTGATTGATCAACCAACAATCATGGCATCATGCATTAGGGAGGGCAAAATCTACACTCCATGACTTCTTAAAAAAATCTTTTATCAGCCACTTCTACCACAAATTCACACAATTATTCTCCTCACAACTTTAAGAATCATAGATCCTTGATGCACTTATTGTGTAAGTTCATATCCTCTTTATGAAATTTCTCAACATCACAACAATTATCAATGACTATCTTGGCACACAACAAACTCTTCCTAGCTCCATGCATTAAACCACTCTCCTTGGAGAGTCCAAGTTAACTTGGCTCTAATACCATGTTAAAAATTACCAAGAGAAATTAACTAAGAAAGGTAAATTAGTTGGCAACAAGAAACTATCACATAAGAATAGAAAACCATAATATGGGGAAAATTTAGTTAATAGAGTATTATACCAATGCCCCTTAGCCAAATCTAGCCAAGTCGACCAAGTGAGCAGTCACCACTCACATTCATGTCACATTACAATGAAGTATTCCCGAGCCTTTTAAAGGCTTCATTATATGCAATCCACACGCACAAAACCATGAGAAACCAAAACCATCACTATTTAACCAATCAACCTTGGTTCTTTCAGCAAATCAAGTTTTACCTAACAACTTAACCAATATAAGTGCCACCAATAGCCTTAAGGCTTACTAGTCTTGTGTGTGTGTCTGTGATTAATAAAGGTAATCCTAGCAAAGTTGGCCCATTCAAAGCCATTTACATTGATACAAAATAATCAAGAGCTAAAACTTGTCAAGGTATTAGCACACAGGACCACTCAATTAACAAGAATCAAAGGTAGGAGTACTTTGTCAAGTTGAAGATGAACCTGAACAAGAGAACAATTAGGAAAGGAAAGAGACATTATGACAATATGAAGAAAATAAGAAGATAAAACTTAGAGCACTTTGAGAAGCATTCATTGGCCATTGTTGGGATAATAAAAAAGTTTGATATGATAGAGTGTAAGGCCTTTGTCTATAAATGGTAATAGGTACCTCTACCTTATCCACTAAGGTAGGCATGACAAGTTGTGACAATAGATCAAAAGGTTGAAATATGCATGCTTAGGCATTGGACATAATGGTGAATTGTCCTAGAGTTGCCTTCATGCATGACTAGGATCCCTTTGGTGCATGATCCAAACATGTGAACCCATGGAGTTGGGCATCCCAAAAGTGTACCTTCACATTGGATTCAATTTGGACGTGGGGTGGATTGGAAGACACCTTAGAAAGCAACAAATGCATGATATCATCCACTATATAAAGAAAACACCTACGTTGTGCAAGGTCGTTTAAGGATATTGAAGTTTGGCCATCCATAAAAGGTTGGACAAGGAGTTCTACATTTGTGCTAAGTCGACAATTCCCACAATATACTATTTAGAGATGTAAAAGTTTCTTCTCCTAGAGTTGGGGAAATTTTGGGCCATCGTTTATCATACTTTTCAGGTGTCTTTTCACATTGACAACTAGGTAGGTTGACCTCATGTGATTAATTGTAGATTAGTGCTTTATGTATCGATACAATCTACAAAGAGTCCAAATCCAACCTCATGTTGATTTTCCTAACGCACACTATATAAGGCCCCTTAAGGGCAAGTCAGACTTGTTTGGATGAGAGCGATGGTACATTTCCATTTACACATAATATTTTGGAAAATGTTGGACACCTAACCCGCTAAGGGTTATGGTGTGGAAGTAAACAACTAAAGAGGGTCCAACAGACCTTTGGAATATGAATCCAATAGTCATAATAATGTATTATAAATGTATATCTTGTGAGTAATAAATGCAACTTGCAATTATCTTATCCACTATCCATTCCATGTGTGTTTTTTAACATGGTATGAGAGTTCTGGGTTTCTTGAATAATACCAAAACAATACCAAGTGTTTTGGTACACCTACTGCTTCTTTGCAATTCGTTGTTCTATTCGTGCTATGCCCATCAAAATGAACATTTATGTTGCTCGCCCTTGTTATGTGGTAACTGATTTGTTTGTGGCTATCAGTAAATGACAAGCCCATTTCTTTTATCGTGCGTTTCTCAAAGCTGAGCTCATTGGATTTGCACGTGTCTTCATCCCTTCCATCTCTAACCTGCAATGTCCCATATTCATGGTTGTGTTCATAGGCAGTGTATTCTTGCCTGCAGCTTGTCAAAATCCGCGTACCTATCTACATCGGGCATCCTTAAGTCGATTGCAGATTCCCAGAATATTCGGGAAATCTGCAATCGGCTTAAGCTCACAGGTCTACATCCAAGCCCTCGTTTGACCTTACCGTTTTTAGGGAACACAACGCCTATCGACCTGAATTGTTCGTACCCACTAAAAAAGAACTTGTTTAGACCATCATATTATGGCTCCCTTGAAGGATTCCTACATCACCTTATTGGGAGCTAGACAAAATTCTGTGCCGCTTGATTCCTTGACACACAACGTTTCACTGGCGCAGACCTAGTCTCTTAAAAGCGTTATTCTCCCTATGCTCATCGTTGTAACATTTTGCTATGCATCAATAATGGTTTTGTTTGCTACAACACTACGCCGACGCTAATGAAAGATAAATATTTGTGCGTGTTTTGTTTTGGGGTCGAGGCAAAGTCTGTCCAAAAATAAAATAAAAAATAAAAAAATGGTGAACGAATCCCTTTGGAAGTTGTGCAACTTCAAAATTATTTTAGAGTCAAAGGCGATGCATGGTGAACCCTATGGAGAGTGTGCCTCCACAATATTTTGCAGTTGTCTATAATGCGACTTTTTGAAAGCCTTTCCGGTGGGTTTTTTCGGTCAAAATCCGGCAACAATTTATTGGAATCGCAAGTTTGAAAGCTAGTTTCTGCACAATCAAAGCGTCCCATAGGTTTTTCACGATGCTGAATCCATATATGCAGTTAAAAAACCATTTTAACTGCAACAAATCAAGATTTAACCTCAATTTCTTTCGCCAGATTCCGTCAGCGAAATCTCCAAAAAGTCACATTATAGACAACTCCCAATATTTTCACTAGAATTGCAATGGAATAGCCCTTCTTAGGATGATGCCAAAACGCCCATTCCTTTCTTATGTGGCATATGACTTTGCTTTCGGGATATCCAACTCAATTGACGTTGCTATCGAGATTGTGATAGATGCCACGACAAAGGGTCATAGACGACTGCATATACACTGAAGAATAATAGGTTTAAAGCAGTGTAGTGTTCGACTATTAGTTCCTCTCATATATTGATTAAATAGCATTAACAATATTTCTCTTTAATTCTCTAGAGGTTACACCAATCTTCCAGCCACCCATATGCCTGGTTCCATGCTTGCTGTTGTGGACGGTTTTCAAAGAGCCTGGAATCCGGAGAAGCAAACTTACATACATTTCCACCAAGCAATGGTCAAGGCAGAATGTCAAGATATCAACCCATACCTCATGTGGTTCTCCTATTGAAGTAGCAGACAGTTGTGCATTTAGTTTACAAATATTTCAATGTTAATGCAAGGAATTGTGCTCTCGAATCCTGTTCATAGTTTAGGGATGTTCCCGTGGAGGTCATGATTAACTAATACAATGCTTATTGGTATCAATGGTTCATAACCTGCGCAACCCAACACACTAAGAATTAGTGTGTTCAAAACCCATGCCTTTGATATCAATTTGAATGAGAATAAAAAAATTTGGAGATCGTGAGAAGAGCACAATCGTCGTCAACTATTAGTCTGGTTGCTCCCGAGCTTCTTGCTGCCCAAAAAACTCGCTTCCAGAGGAAAAGCTATATCATCTTCCTTAAGCTAATGTCAAAGTAAATGTAGAAAATTGGTCACAATTTTTGAAAATAGTAGCGGCACTACAACTTGTTTTGGTCGCATTGAGCTTGTTTTTTTAGAGTTTCCCTTGGTATTTATTGTAAGGTGGTATAACAAGCTTGAGAATTGTTGTTCCTCGGGTTTTTACCACCTTGGTAAGAATCATCGATAATGAAGCATTCAACTTTTTGAATCTTTTTCTTTCATTGAGTTTGAGTTCTTGATAAAATAGCTTTATTAGAGTTATTGAGAACTCTAATCATTTGTACC
Source organism: Pinus taeda (assembly GCA_000404065.3). Lineage (NCBI taxonomy): Eukaryota > Viridiplantae > Streptophyta > Pinopsida > Pinales > Pinaceae > Pinus > Pinus taeda. The sequence goes on along the minus strand of APFE031141899.1, from coordinate 67,946 downwards.
GTTGAAAGCACAGTCAAACTCAGCTAGGACACTCTTTCTAATATTCAAACCTGTTTACAAAATGCTGAAGACAAATTGAGTTTTTACAGCTCAAGTCACAGCTACAACAAGATGAACTACAATAGTGTAAACATCATTCTGAACTAGTTTTGTTCATAACAATCCCCCTTTTCAGTCTGAAGTTAACTCCCATCGGCAGCTAGACTTTGATCAAATCAATGAGCCCACCTCAAGAGTAGTTTTACATAAATATGTAGAAGTTCAAGTCCCACTTCCCAAGCCCATCACAGACCTTGGGAAGAGTTTGTCAACAACAAGCACATAACTGGTCTTGGATATGACAAGGAGGTGTCCCTTTATATTCTAGACCATTCCAAGCCCATTAAATTCTAGAGTGTAGGATTTCTTCGGGATAAATATTCATTTGTTTCTACTTCTCCTTCACATTCATAGTCACAAATTGTCAAATGCTAATATTGTAATTGAGTTGGTCATGTGAAAGATCATTGTTTTGATCTTCAACCTTGTAAACATTGTGGTCAATGCACTCATCATTCAAATAGATGCTTCAAAAACAAGCCTACCACAAGAACAAAAATTCACCTTGGATGGATCACTTCTTGGCAATGGCCTTCAACAACCAAGAAGATATTTCGTTCATATCACAAGAATTGTTCTCGAATATTGAAAAGTCTTGCAATTCAGATCTCTCCATCTTCTCACCTTGTATCTGATAAGGGGGGATTGATGATCATCTATAAGTTTCAAAGATAAATAAAGCGAGCCTGAGCCACAACCTAAACTTGCTGCCTAAGCTTACAGGCAGAGACGGTCATACCTTAATTCAGAGTTGTAGTCAGAGATAGAATAAGACCCTAAGCATGCCTTTGGTTGGTGGCCTTCCTTAAACCAGTGCAGGTTGAAGACCTCCCTTTTTCCAGGTTGAAGGACTCCCTCTTCAAAGCATTAAGGAGCACTTCCTCTAATAGAAGACTTCAACTTCTTTCCATATTTGGAAGAGTTCCGGGAACTGCACAAATCGTTCCAAGTTGAGATGTAAAGGTCGAGTCCTTTTTCACGAAAAATCAGAGCACTTCCTCTAGCAGAAGACTTCAACTTCTTGCAAAGTTTGGAAGAGTTCCAGGAATTGCACTAAGCATTCCAGTGTTGGTGGTCATCCTTAACCACCATCGGTTGAGGCCTCAAGTTCTCCCACCTTATATCATTATTTTAGAGAGGTCGTTCAACCTATTGTTGTCATGCATTATTGCATATTTGTGTTATAGCTATCTTCTTGGACTCATATATACCCCTTTGGATTAAGTGGAGGAATGTTGGACACCTAATCCGCTAAGGGTTATGGCGTGGAAGTTGAACAGTCAAAAGGAGTCAAAGAGACCTTTGGAATGTGAATCCAACGGTCATAACAATGTATTAGAAATGTATATCTTATGAATAATACATGCAACTCATGATCTTCTTATATGTTGTTCATTCCATGTGCGTCTTTAACATTATGAACACATGTATTCCACAAGGCTCTTAAAGTTATGATTCAAGATGGTGAAGGAGTTTTACATGAGGGAACTAATTTTTCCTCTCAGCAAGATACTTCATTTTCATGTAAACCCTTCTCTGCCACTTGGTTCCCATGCTCCGCTCAAGGAAGGTAATCCTCCTACGTTGAGTGCGGACAAAGAACGTGCTTCAAAGGTTGAGAAGGTAACAAAGGTGGCTGTGAAGGAGTCTGCAGTTGATGTGGAGGCTCAAAAAGGTGGAAAATCAAGGAAGTGTATTAAGAGAGAGAGAAAATAAGATATAAATGGTTCCAGGCATGGATGTTAGGTTATTAGAGGTCCTAGAGATTACAGATGTTCAATAGTAGGCAAGTTGTGTGGGAAGTTTGTTATTTTGAGCTCCTTGAGGTAGCGGTTGGGGTCAACCTTAAAACTGGTGTTAGGATACATTCTCCTTTTCCATATACTAGTGCGAGGGTGCATTTGCTTCATATTACATAATAGAACATATGTAAAGTTAATTTTCACGTTATATAGATGTAGGGATCCTCTAGGCTAATTCTAAACCCACATGATATTGATTTTGATCCTAAAAGAGATTTGACTTATGTCCAAAAGGTCTAGGTTCTTTTCCAAAGTCTGTTGACATGTTTTTGAAGAAGAATTTTAATGGAGCATCTAGGTAATTTGGTCGGTTGATTTGTGAGTTTGCAAAGTAGAAGTAGCTAGGATCACAAGGTGGAGGTTTGTTGGAAAATGTAAAAAAAATTGGTGGGTAGTGAATATTTTATTCCAAAAGTAGACTATTTTTGTATTCCTTTTCAATGCCATGGTTGCCATCAAGCAAGTCATTTGTTAACATGGTGTGAGAAAAAGAATTGGACTCAAAAGGACCATTTTAAAATAATTTGGGTACAAAAGGTTAAATATCCTCTAAAGTTGGAAAAGGTCATGAAGCCTTTGTGGATATTTAAGTCAGATAAGGATCATGTGTGTAATATTCACGTTGACAAGGAGAAGTCTCATAGTCTAAATGCGTAGGGTCCCATTATTGGCAAAGCTCCATCAAGTATGATTTTATCTCCTTTCCCTTCCCCTCACAAGTGTATTTCTAGGTATATTGGGGGGATTTTTGAGGGTTTTGTCAATTGGAACCCTTGGAGGTTCCTTTCCCCGTCTCAAAAAATTTAGTGGTAGATAAAATTGGCGATGCTTATTCACCTATTGATGATTCCTCTTTGGCTCGACTAAAGCTAATTTTTTTTTGGGTCTCTTAGGGAAAATATTGAAGGTTCTTGCTACATGGAGCTTTTGGAGGCTGTCTGGTACTATTGTGAGTGTGGGTGGGGTGATTTTTCCTTAGGCAAGGGAAACAAAAGGTACTCAACTTTCAATTCAAATTTCTCCTCTAGTTTCAATGGCCTCATAAGTTATACAACTTAAGTCCCCTAAGTCACACAAAGATTTTGTTTCAAAGTATTTTAAAATTGCTTATGACATAAGACCTTGGGAAAGTAGAATGAAGGGGTAGGATTAACCTTAGACAAATATCAAATTCATAGGGCTAGTAGAAGATCTCATTTATTAATAGCCTAATAATAGGTCAAAAAAGAATCAGGAGATGGTAAGTGAGTGATCATTGATAGGGCCCTTAGAGCAAGGAAAGTGCGTAAAGGGGTTCCCTTATGATATTCCTATATTTCAATGTTAGAGGGGGGTCGAGGAAAATCATAATCAATGAGCACTCAAACGACTCGTTGGGGTCTATAAACCTAATATAATGCTCTTGTAAGAAACCATGTGCTTGGGTAGGAATGCTTTGGTGTTTTTATCCATGTGTCTTGAGGATTGGTCGTTTGCTACTTTGGACATGGTTGGGATCTCAAGTGATTTGATTACAAACTTACATCGAGATTACATAGCCAAGTCTTAGTGTAGTCATAAATTTAGGCATCCCAACGAAACTAGAAATTAGAGACATCAATAAAATGTTTAAGATTTTGAAAGTATATGGTCCTTATGAGGATAGACAATTTTTATGGGAAAATATATTCTCATTTGGAACTCTTCATGGTACAAACATAATACTATAAGGGGACTTGAATTTAATGGTCTCTTCTAGGAAAATATGAGGTTAATGGGCTAAATAGAATCCTATTGGGTATTTTTTGTCCATTTTTTTGAGGAAAACGATATACTTAATCTATAGCCTCCTTGGTTAGCTCTTACCCAAAGGAATGCTAGAAAAGGAAGGGGGTCTATTTGGAAGTAACTTAACAAGTTTTTGGTTTGAGAAGATATGGTAGGGGAATAGTTCTTGTTTAAGTCCTAGATCAAGATGGGTGACCTTTCTGATCATTTGGCTATTTTGTTGAAAATGGAAAAAGATGGGACTAACTTGCATGAACTTTTAAATTCAACCACGAGTGACTTTTGAAAGAGGATTTGATATCAGTTGATAAACGGTACATTTAGTCATATTTGGCCTATTGCGTGGATGTCAACCATGCAAAATTTTGTTGATAATTTGCATAAGGTGAAGAAAACCATGAAGTCTTGAACCAAAGGCTTCATTATGAGGTCTCATTCGAAGCTCAAAAATGTGGAAGAGAAGATAGCCTTCTAGTATAATTTGAATTTTGATGGAGTTTTCTTATATGAAAAAAATAGATATTGAATATTTTGGAGTTCAAAAGAAGAGATCTTCTAGACAAGGAAGAAATCACTTGGAGATTGAAGAGCGGGTGATAAGGATTAAATAAGGGGATAATGATATGAAGTTATTTCACAATTTTGTAAATCACACAAAGCATATTGATATTTCTTAGGATAAAAAATTAGGATGGGTCAATGGTAAAATATTTCAAAGAGAAGGCAGAGCTGGGGAGGGGGCACTTCATTGCCTTTTTTTAAGGAACCGATGGGTTGTAATATTGTAGAGCTTATGAGAATCCTTAGTCTAATTCTTTTGATATTTAATGATGAAATGAATTAGGCCCTGGAAGCATATGTTGCTAGTGTAAAAGTGTTCTCGGTCCTAAGCTGCTCAAAAAACAGATAAACCTTGGGGTTAGATGGTTGATTAGTGGAATTCTACCTTGGAGTTTCTTTTACTTAATTAAGGATGACCTTATTAAAGTGGTACAAGTCCAAGCTATTCGAGAAGTTGTTGGGTGCCATGAACATGATGTTCATTTCCCTCATCCTTGAGAAGCAAGAGCTTGTCTCATTCAATGATTTCATATCCATATCCTTATGTAATTTGATTTTATAAATTGTGCAAAGACTATTGGTAATATATTAAAGCCATTTTATCAAATACAATATCAAAGGAGTAATTTTGGTTTCTTCATAATAGATAGATACATGATGTTGTGGCAATATCCCAAAAAATATTCCACTTGATTAAGACTAAGAAGATCCCAACAATGGTTATGAAGGTGGATCTAGAAAAAGCTTATGATGAAGTCAATTGGGCTTACTTATGGCTACTACTCATCCAAATGGGAATGAATTTACAAACAATCGAATAGATTATGGGATGTCTTCACTGGGTCTCTTTTGTTGTCCTTGTAAATGGAATGCCTTGAGGTTTCTTTGGGGCTTCAAGAGGGTTAAAGAAAGGGTGATCTTTATCCCCTTTTATTTTCTTATTTATGGTAAAAGGATTTAGTTTTCTCATAAAGGAAGCCAAGAGATCGGGGGATATTAAAGGTGTTCAAATAATAGGGGAAATCACTCTTTCACACTTGTTATTTGTAGATGATGTTCTCCTATTTGGAGCAAGAAAAAAATAGGAGTATGACAAGTTCCTAGAAATATTAGACATGTATGGAAAGGACACAATGATCCAAATCTCACGGTGGCTTATATTCTATGTAAAAAGGAACTTTATATATATATATATATAATTGACAAAGTCAAACCTAGTTAAAGTTGACTTTGTCAACAAGACACCTTATAGTAAGGAAATAAGAAGAGAGTGAAGGTTGGAAAGAAGACATCCCAAAATCGGCCTTATTACATGTAATAGTTCTTCTTAATGGAATCCTTCTTCTCCTTCTCTCTCTCTCTCTCTCTCTCTCTCTCTCTCTCTCTCTATTCACGATGTATAAAATTCACAAAATTTTATCAAATATTCTTATGATTAGTTTCATGGCAGATTTGTATGTTTTCTCTCCTTCTCTCTCGACATTCAAGCCTACTAGATCTTAACCACCAAGATCCAAGTCATTGGTATTAAAGAAAATTACCACTCCATAGGAACCTCGCGTAGCATATATAGGCTTGGGTGACCTCATTTGTAAGTGATAGGTTTGAAGAGAAGTGTTGGAGAAAGTTCTTCGAGTAGCCAATCCTTTAGATCATTCCACATATGTAGAAGCAATCAACTAGCTAAATTTGTTGAAAGCTTAGATTTCAACTTGAATGTTGAAGAAATTGGGATGGTTAACTTCTACTCTTACAATCAAGTTGGTCATTCATAGAAGACATGTGCCCAGTGGATAAATCTACGACGCTTTTAATCAATTCATTGTTGGAGCAACAACCCCTTGAAGATCAAACAACACAAGCATTAGAAGAACAATCCCCTCTAGTGAATGATGAATCCATTATCAGTCGACTTTGTTGTTATGGGATGTGGTGGTTGATCACGAAACATAGACAATGGGAGAATTTTCACTTGGAGAATCTTAACTAGCTAAAGCTTTGAAGTCTTATAACTTGCAAAATAAAGGATTGGTGGTTGATGCGCTCACACACAAAAAGTGTTATATATAACACCTCCCTCCCATTTCATTTTCACTGAGTTTTGCTATCAAATCCTCCTTGCTCATTTGCGCTGCACAATTTGTTAGCACTTCCATGTCGTCCAAGAGCGTGTTGCACTGTTAGGATTCATAACACCCTCGCCACTTTACACGTACTTATTATGCATCCTCTACCCATAATTATTTTTGTCAATGATTGTATGTGTTACCTATTTTTACACAATACTTCACCTACCCAACCTTCCGCTATGTACATATAATCATGATTGAACATTCAACCTTTCAACACTTAGTCACTTTTTAGCTCCCTTGCCTTCGCATCACAACTTTATATCGCACTACAACTTCTCTTCCCATCCTTGTTCCTTCACCTTATGCAATGTTTGGTATGCATCATGGGCTAACAATCTATCACATCATACTTTTCCTTATTAGTCTAGGCTTATATATTTTGCCATGACACTTCTTTATGAATCATGCAATAGAAGTTTGTGATGTGTTGCATTGCCACATCGCTACCCTCCCGTGTCACATTGCAATTCCCTTTTATAGTTTGATTTCCAGTATTATGTTATGGCACATTTCTCCTGCTTAGCCTAGGATGATATAACACAATGCGCCATATAATCATGTCATAATACATTTCCACATCACATTGCAAATCACTCTTCATAGCCAAATTGCTTGCCTTACGACACAACACAATACATAACCTCATATTGCACTAATTTATTGTGTGGAGCACCAAATTATTCTTTTTTTCCCTAATTCATCTGCTATAACAAATATCTTTGATCTTTCAGCTTCAATAGATTTGCAGTATCTGATCATATCCTCATCTGAAAATATGGTGAGAAAAGAACCCACAAAGGAAGGATTGGAAGAAATTCCCATTGCTTCGATACCTACATATGCTAACACACGACGCTTTATTGACAAGTTTATTTCCATTAGTTTGTCTGAGATATATCACTTATTCGCAAGGATAGGATACCTCAATGGAGAAGAAGATATCAATGTCTATCAGAATGTTAGAAGATTATGGTTACTCAAAATAACATCTCATCCAACAATATTTCCATGCAGGAAGACTATTGAATGGATCAACTAATGCATTGACATTAGGGACATGATTATCAAGGACAATCTTGGCAATGACATCACTACACTTACATACCCTTGATTACTGAATATTATGAACTCCCTAAATGTCAAGTGGTTGTCTTAGTAAGTAGGTATCACAAGTTTAGTCTGAACAACAAAGATATTTTAAAAAGTTGATGGCAAGACCCAACTTCCGAAGCAAGGATGACAGAATATATAAAACAAAGCTACTTAGAAAAGCTTATCAAATGGTTGTATCTATGTGATGCGGGCTTTATGGAAAGGCCACAATAGAGTTGTTTGAGGAGAGTTGGGTTCCTCTTATGTATACATGTGCCCACAACGGAGACATATTCAATTCGGCCGAAAATTGTTGCAACATCCATCCAATCTAGGGTGAAAGAGGCTAAAAACCCAGTAGATGGAAAACAACTAGAGTTTTATATGGCTTCATATTTACTTGATAGTATATGCACCAGATGCACGTTCGAAAAGATGGGGTGGAGATGGACCCTTACCCCCAACATTCAACCATTTCATATTCATTGCAAAGAGTTGTGGGAAAGTCAACACATAACATCATGCATGAGAATAGTCAAAGACTTTTTTTCACCGCTATTACACATTTTATTTAACAATGATTCGCCTTGTATGTCAGATTGTGCGAAAGAATAATTACAATAAATTGTTGACTGGTTCACCCCACGAGACTCAACATACATCAGGGTTTTCGAGTCATGGAAGCCACCACACCAAATCTCATTGTTTGTAACAGGTAAAGTAATTTTGTAAGAAGTTTCACATCATGTTACCATAAGAGACAGTGAGATACTAACGTGTGCAAAGAATACATTGTGACCTACAATCCCATTTTATGTAGGCATGTATTGTATAAATAATTTCAAAGAGGCACACATTGGAGCTGTGGAGCTAGAGTGTTTCAAATTTAGAGAGCTTGACTTCTATTGATATGAGCCGAGGGGCATGGTCACAACTGATTGTTCCCAATGCAAGTGCATGTGGACTTTCTCCTCACAAATTAATGAAGGTGAGGAAATAATAATAAAATGTTATAATGTTGTAGAAGCCCTAGGAAACACAAATGGCTTCAAACCCACAAATGGCCAAGAACCTGCAACAGGAGAACCTTCCAAAGGGAAGGAGGCAAAAGATAAGAAGGTTACTCAGAAGAGAGAGAGAGAGAGAAAAGGAAGAAACTAAAAAGGATAAAGGAAAAGAAACTAAAATAATATTTTGTGGTTGAAGAAAGAGAAGGCGAAGTCATAATAGAAAGCAAGGGAAGACAGATAAATGAAAAGAGGAAATAAGAGGAAGAGCAACTTGGGAGGGAGAGATTATAAAAATAATCCCAAGATGAGGTGAGGCTAAGGAGCAAAAAGAAAATGTGGCTGAGAATGTAGACAATGACAATTTTCCCAATATCAATCCACCAACCTTGGTCTTAATGCCACTGAAAAGACGCCAATTTTCAATTGGAGGGATGTGCATAATTGTAGACGAGGAAAATCAAGTTATGAACTTAACAAGCTCTTTGACATAAATGCTAATTGGATTGTCCAAGAAAGGAAGAGATATCTAATTGAGGAACCAACAAAGCCTATCTCGATGACCATGCCCTATACAATTTGTTAGCTACAACCTTAGCAGGAACAACCTTTTCCTCAACAAGGAAAAAGAATATCGAACATCTAATGGAAAAGGTGAAAGAACAAGACAAGATCCTTAAAAGGGAACATTAGGAAAATGAAAGGCTATGCAGATAAAATTGAGCGTTATTTGCCTCAAGCTCTTACGACAAAGATTATCAGGACACAACATTGGAAGCAAATAAATTTTTAGAAGATATTGTGAAGCAGTTGTATTAGGAGCTTGGAAAACTCCAAAAGATGGCTTCCATGCTCATATTAGTTCAAGATGCAGTTAAAGGAAAAGGTGTGAAACTAAAGGACACCTTAGTAGCCATTGATATAATGCACGAGTGGAGTATAGAACACCCCACTTCACCAAAGACTTTGCCAAGAAAAATGAATTGGGTAGGGAGAGAGATAGAGTAGAGATCAAGCTTACCGTTCGAGCTCAAGAAAAGCTCCAGAAAGATGTGATGGAAATTCTAGGCATTTATCAACAACAAATCATCATGATGGAGAGGCTGATCAAATCCCACAAATTAGTCTCCATCAAAGCATGAGGAGAAGTGAGGTCCGAACAAGAAGTTGAACTTGAAATACAGGAAATGATGCATGTACAACAATTGGCTATCACAAAGAAGGATGCAAAATGAACCAGAGAAGCATTAGAACAACACTAGTGGAGCCCACAACGATACAGACCATGATTACTTCATTTTTTCATAAAATCTAGTTTGACCTAAAGATAGTGGTACCTAATGCCTATGAATATAAAGTCATCAATGAGGGGCTAATTTTAAGAAAGGTTTTGTCTGTTTCATTAGACTATAAGGCTTGACACAACCAGATGACCCAAGAGTTACAAATTCAAGTGAAAGCCTTGTCAATTTTGGAGTTAATCTTATAACAGGTGCTTGTTTTATTTTAAATTACATAAAAGAAAACAAAAATAGAAATAAAGTAAATTAAAAATTAGATATGAGACTAGGTGAAGAGTCATGGAAGGTGAAAATTAACCTTATTTTGTATAAATGTAATCCTCTAGGAAAGAAATAGGGATATTTAGCTTTTGGAATCTCAGAGCATTCTTGAAGGGGAGAAGCTTGTAACTACCTTGAGGATTAATTTCCAGCTTTATGCATTCCCACTGTTGGGTTTCTTGAAGATACTTTGTGACTTTGCATTGAATGTTTCAACACTAGTACTTAGAAACCCAAAGGGCAACCGAAAGGATTTTCTATCATGCGTTATCAACTGTTATAAGATTGTTCTTTATTGTTGTTTTGTAGTATATGATTGTTGCATACTTGTTACATGTTAATGAACTATTTTGTTAATTGGAAACTCTCATCTTTTTAAGAATTTCTTGTTGATTTTTACATGTGTTAATGTTGGTAGTTGATTGTAAACTATTTTACAATTAATAACCAGTATACTTTGGTCTTCATGTATTTTAATTAAGGACTGCTATCACTCTTTCTTTAAGTTCATGTTTATTTACAAATCAATTGCAACATTCCTTGTGTAAATTTATTCAAGTTATTTTCAATAAAGTTGATTCCACTTGCATTCCATCAAGGGCTTTATTTGGGTCTCCCTTTCATATCTTATTCATTAAAAATCTAATTTTCACATGGAATAATATGGTAATCGGGCCAAAAATCTGAATGGGACTCTCATTCCTAAAGGTGTGAAGTCTAATTGGGAAATCATACTAGAGAGATCTCGTTAAGATTATAAGTGGTGCATTCAATCATGTCAACAATACCTTAAAAGAATGCAATATGAAGAGAGTGGAGGTCGGGAATGAGAGGTCCCAAAACTGGCCTTATTACATGTAATAGTTGTTAATGAAATCTTTATTCTCCAACTCTCTCCCCCCCTCTCTCTCTTCATATTTTTTTGGTGTATTTAATCCATTCATTTTTATCAAATTTCATTATTAGTTTCGTGAAACAATTTGTCTATTTTCTCTCCTCCTCTCTAAAAAGGTGTGAAGTCTAACTGGGGCATCATACCAGAGAGATCTCGTTAAGATTATAATTGGTCCATTCAATCATGTCAACAATACCTTAAAAGAAGACAATATTAAGAGAGTGGAGGTCGGGAAGGACAGGTCCCAAAATTGGCCTCATTACATGTAATAGTTGTTAATGAAATATTTATTCTCTTACTCTTTCTCTTTCTCTCGCACGCTCTATTCATATTTTTTTGGTGTATTTAATCCATTCATTTTTATCAAATTTCATTATTAGTTTCTTGAAACAATTTGTTTGTTTTCTCTCCTCCTCTCTAAGAATTCAAGTCTTCTAGATCTTATCCCCTAAGATCTTGATCACATAGTGATGGAGATTAATCTCTCGAAATCATGTGGTTGCCTAATAACACATGGGAGTATGTCATGAGAAAATTGGGGAACATGCTTATGATTTAGGTTCAAAATTTGAATGAGTGTCTTAAGTATCTTAGTTTTATCCTAAAATTAAATGATTTTAAATTCTAAGAGTAGCTTTAGCTCTAAAACAAGATAAAATCCAAGATAGCATTGTGAGTAAATATATGCTTGTCAATAGGAGGATGATTGGTACTTACGAACTCTGTCTTGGAGAGTATCCATGTCTATTGGCTTTCAATAGCGAAAATCCCAAAATGTGTTTTGTCCAAAATTTGAAAGAAGCACTTTAGCTATCAGTGATCATGGTACAAGTTGTATTAAGCTATGTTCCAGGCTATCTAAGCCAAACAATTTGGGTGGTTAGCATTTGAAGAAAACGTACCTAATCAAATCCGTTTTAATAGCATGAATATTTGGAGGTTGCTATATAATGACTGTCTATGGGGCAAATCGATGATGTCTAATGCGGTATTGAGAGAGAGAGAGAGAGAGAGAGAGAGAGAGAGAGAGAGCGAGCTATGGTCTAGGCTATCTAAGCCAAACAATTTGGGTGGTTAGCATTGAAAGAAAACATACCTAATCGAATCCATTTTAATAGTATCTATGGGGCAAATCGATGAGAGAGAGAGAGAGAGAGAGAGAGAGAGAGACGTTTTACTAGCATGACATATTTGGAGGTTGCTATATGACTATCTATGGGGCAAATCGATGATGTCTAGTGCGAGAGAGAGAGAGAGAGAGAGAGAGAGAGAGAGAGAGAGAGGTTTTAATAGCATGAAATATTTGGAGGTTGCTATATGACTATCTATGGGGCAAATCGATGATGTCTAGTGCGCGAGAGAGAGAGAGAGAGAGAGAGAGAGAGAGAGAAATTTTGCAGTCGGAATGGCATATAAGGTATAGTTTGTAGCTCTTTGGTTCTTGAGAGAGAGAGAGGTATTGTATTGAGAGAGAGAGAGAGAGAGAGAGAGAGAGAGAGAGAGAAATTTTGTAGCTAGAATGGCATATAAGGTATAGTTTGTAGCTCTTTGGTTCTTGAGAGAGAGAGAGGTATTGTATTTAAATCACATCATGCTAGAATTAAACCATACTCCTCATTTAAATCACATCATTGTTTCTAGTTCCGTATTGTATTTAAATTTTGCAGTCAGAATGGCATATAAGGGGGAGGGAGAGAGAGAGAGAGAGAGAGAAATTTTGCAGTTGGAATGGCATATAAGGTATAGTTTGTAGCTCTTTGGTTCTTGAGAGAGAGAGAGGTATTGTATTTAAATCAAATCATGCTAAAATTAAACCATACTCCTCATTTAAATCACATCATTGTTTCTAGTGCGGTATTGTATTTAAATTTTGCAGTCGGAATGGCATATAAGGGGGAGAGAGAGAGAGAGAAATCACATCATTGTTTCAAATTGTATCATGCTAGAAATTGTATTTAAATTTTGCAGTCGGAATGGCATATAAGGTATAGTTTGTAGCTCTTTGGTTCTTGAGAGGTATTGTATTTAAATAACATCAAACCTACTCCTTAGGGTTATCTAATGCGGTATTGTATTTAAATTTTGTAGTCAGAATGGCATATAAGGGGGAGAGGGAGAGAGAGAGAGAGATTTTGCAGTCGGAATGGCATATAAGGTATAGTTTGTAGCTCTTTGGTTCTTGAGAGAGAGAGGTATTATATTTAAATCACATCATTGTTTCTAGTGCGGTATTGTATTTAGTCGGAATGGCATATGTGAGAGAGAGAGAGAGAGAGAGAAATTTTGTAGTCGAAATGGCATATAAGGTATAGTTTGTAGCTCTTTGGTTCTTGAGAGAGAGAGAGGTATTGTATTTAAATCACATCACTGTTTCAAATTAAATTTTGCAGCCCTTTGGAGAGAGAGAAAGAGAGAGAGAGAGAGAGAGAGATTAAACCATACTCCTTAGGGTTATCTAGCGGTATTGTACTTAAATCACATCATTGTTTCAAATTAAATTTTGTAGTCGGAATGGCATATAAGGTATAATTTGTAGCTCTTTGGTTCTTGAGAGAGAGAGAGGTATTGTATTTAAATCACATCATTGTTTCAAATTAAATTTTGCAACCGGAATGGCATATAACTAGCCCTTTAGAGAGAGAGAGAGAGAGAAATTTAATTTAAACAAATGATGTGATTTAAATACAATACCTCTCTCTCTCTCAAGAACCAAAGACTACAAACTATTACCTTATATTCCATTCTCTCTCAAGAACCAAAGCGCTGCAAATTATACCTTATAGGCCATTCTATCTCTCTCTCTCTCTCTCTCTCTCTCTCTCCAAAGGGCTAGAAACTATACTTTATATGCCAATCCGGTTGCAAAATTTAATTTGAAACAATGATGTGATTTAAATACAATACCTCTCTCTCTCTCTCAAAGAGCTACAAACTATACCTTATATGCCATTCCGACTGCAAAATTTAATTTGAAACAATGATGTGATTTAAATACAATACCGCACTAGATAACCCTAAGGAGTATGGTGTAATTCTAGCATGACTACATTTTTATCTCTCTCTCTCTCTCTTTCTCTCTCTCCATCTCCAAAGGGCTAGTTATATGCCATTCCGATTGCCATAGGCATATAAGGTATAGGGCTACATTTTTATCTCTCTCTCTCTGTCTCTCCAAGAGCTACAAATTATGCCTTATATGCCATTCTGACTGCAAAATTTAATTTGAAACAATGATGTGATTTAAATACAATACCACACTAGATAACCCTAAGGAGTATGGTTTAATTCTATCATGACTACATTTTTATCTCTCTCTCTCTCTCTCTCTCTCTCTCTCTCTCCCCATCTCCAAAGGGCTAGTTATATGCCATTCCGGTTGCCATAGGCATATAAGGTATAGGGCTACATTTTTTTATCTCTCTCTCTCTCTCTCTCTCTCCAAGAGCTACAAATTATACCTTATATGCCATTTCGACTGCAAAATTTAATTTGAAACAATGATGTGATTTAAATACAATACCACACTAGATAACCCTAAGGAGTATGGTTTAATTCTAGCATGACTATATTTTTATCTTTCTCTCTCATTTTTATCTCTCTCTCTCTCCAAAGGGTTAGTTATATGCCATAGGAGAGAGAGAGAGAGAGAGAGAGAGAGAGAGAAAATTACCACTCCATGGGAACCTCATGTAGCATTTACAAGCTTGGGTGACCTCATTTCATACATTTACCATCTTACCCACAATTGGACGACCACCATTCAAGCACAATAATGGATGAAATACAAGGTAGCCATCTTCAACAAACTTTATATGAGTTCCATGACCTCTATAAAGCATTTTAGATGGTGTATGATAACTAATTTTAAAGTGTTTTCTATTGGCTCAAAAGGTTTTTATGAAATTTCATTTTGTTTCTTAGTTAGGAGATATCATGGACTAAAGTAACATAGGTCTGAAAAGCAATGTGACCACACGCACCTTGAGTTTTTGGAATGATTTTCTCATTCCATGGAATACAATGGAGAAAGTATCTCATATTGATATACAAATATATTTTATACCTTGAATGTATCTACAATAGAATTTGATTCCATTAACTGTAACAAGATCTACAAACAAATTTGCAACTAGAAAACTATTACCAGAAAAATAGGAACTAGGTTTATCACTCAATCATAACCCCCATGGTTATGGATTAACCACATAAAAGACTTTTCCAATAATGCCATTGTAAACCTAGTTATGGATCATCCACAAACTCACAATTACCATGGCTATGGGTAAACCATGCAAACCTTTCTCCATTGCCATTGCTAACTCAGTTATGGGTCATCGACAAACCCATGGTTATGGGTTAACCACACAAAACCCTTCTCTTAATTAGCACTTGACACATTGTATTCATGGTGGTTATCGATCATCCACAAACCCATAACGATCCAGGTGCATATTGGTGGCCACTCGCCTATTCCACTTGGACCCCCAATGTTATTTTCTATTAGTTTCCTATTTTTTAGCACAATTTCTTATTTTGACAATTTTCTATATTTTTACAATTTTAGAGTCTTGAACTTTGAGAGCTGTTTTGGAGTCCCTAAATGATGTTTTTTGGGAAAACAAGCAAATGTCAATATTTAACTAACTATTGACCTTTGTAGTCAAAAGTTGTTTTCCTTATATAAACCTTTCTGACGAGCTATCGTGCACACCAAACAAATATTGTATGCAAAAGTTACATCCCCAGGAAGATGATGTTCCAACTAACCCCATTACGGCCCATACCTTTTGGCACATCATCTCCTAGGGTTAGGTTTTTGGATGTTTAGGGTTTATCATTATTTCTTCATGATAAAAAGGCCTTCAAGCCTCATTGTAACTCAACTCAAAAGGCATGTAGATGTCACATCTATTCTCAGAGATACATTACCATTGCCCAAGATAGTTTGATTTCATTCTGCATGTAAATAGTTTTAAGCATATGCTATTATTAATTGAAGTTCAGTTTCACTGTATCTTTGTGTTTCTATATTTACTTTCATTCCTTCATAAATTAAGATCAGTGGTACCAGAGCGGTTTACTCTTCCTCTGTTTTTTTGTGCATGTCCCCAACGAGGTCAAGGTATAAGGAGCTGGGACTCGAACTGCTTGAAACCTTGCAAGATCATCCTTGATGATCCTGATATCCTCCCATGGAGGAAAAAAAAAGAAATATTAGAAAGAAAGATATCCTATCAATTTTTTTCTTGAAGAATCCCTCGAGCAATAGAGGAACGAGATGATTGATAATTTTCCTAGGTCCTTTGGTGGATACCAATGGGTGAAGCATC
Organism: Pinus taeda; assembly: GCA_000404065.3. NCBI lineage: Eukaryota > Viridiplantae > Streptophyta > Pinopsida > Pinales > Pinaceae > Pinus > Pinus taeda. The sequence continues at coordinate 51,699 of APFE031141899.1, read as the reverse complement.
TTCATCCAGTTGTCACTTCAGAGGCGCCGCCTCTTTAATTTTGACATTCCCATATTTGAAGGCTAAATAAAACAAAATGTTTTAAATAAATGGTTAAATCTGCTAGAAGGATACATTTCGGTCCATAATTTTTCTGATAGAGAAAATATTACTTTTGCACTCCTTAAGGTCACCCTCATGTCAAGGATTGCTAGGAAATTACTGTTAGAAAAGGGTTGAGGAGGAATCCTCACTATTTTTAGCCACACCCTCTTAGGACTCTTTCCAATATGTCAAGGAACAATATTACCTTTTCGAGAGCTATGAAGACAAGTACATAAAATGGACCACACTACGATAGGAAAGGGACCAAGAAGTGACAGAGTTCACATATATCTTTCATACCTTACATACGAAGTTGGGTCTTAAGGACTTTGAGCAACATTTGGTGTTCAAGTACCATGGATGACTGCACAAATACATACAAGAAGAAACTAAGCTTTTAGACATCTCTTTGCTCGGTGCAACATACTGATATGTTATTAAGAACGAGGATAAATTTAAACAGAAGAAGAAGGACTTTGGATCTGTGAACCAAAAGGAGGGAAAGGGCACCCCCAAACCGCATAATAAAGGACAGGGCCCAAATGGAATGGCCCAGGACAATCTATTCAAGATGCAAGCAAAGAATAACAATGGGAAGAGAAAGAAAGACATAAGAAAGTGGTGCGAGTTCCACGAGAGCCCCAATCACAACACAAGTGAATGTTGTGCAAAGCAGTGACTGGTGGTTGAGTTGAAAGCTTCAAAGTCAGATGCATGTTCTGAATCTAAGCCAAAACCTAACAAGGGGAATCAAATCATTGATGCATAACCTAATGCCATGGTTTCCACCACCAAGGTTAAGAAAAGTGAGCCTGAAGTTCCAAAGGAGGGTGAGTTTCTCTTCCACTCATAGATGTGGGTGAAGGGTGCTCTGCTATAGTTTAGTGTCGATAGTGGGAGTGAAAAGAACCCCATCTCTATAGAGGTCTATAAGCAGAACACCACAACCGCACTATACACCATTAGGTGGCTCCACCAAGGGTGAGATCTCTGTGTCAGCCAATAGTGACGCTTGCCCTAGAGCATTAAGTCATTCACGAATAAGGTATTGTGTGATGTTTCTCCCCTTGAAGTTTGTGATGTTTTATTAGGCCAACCATACTTATGGAAGCATCATGTTGTGTATGATTCCAACCCTCATACTATTATTATTACTTTGGGGAGAAAACTATATGGGACCAAGAGGCAGGCCCATCTGCCTCCATTTGTTTGATCTATGCTAAGCAATGTAGTAATATCATCTCCTAGAATAGGAATTTTTTTTCCTTCCTTATTCACTCTCAAAGTAAGGGGAAGATCGTAGCTTCGTCCATGGCCTCCACAAAGGGCTCCGCTGCTCAATAGAAGTAAGTGGATAAGGTTGTGGAATAGTGCATGGACATGTTATCCTCACCCATGGGGGTACCTTTGCACTATCAGGTCAAGCATTTAATCGATCTGACCCCAAGTGCAGCTCTACCTAATGAGCTAATCTACCATCACTCTCTTCTGGAAAACAAAGAAATCAAGTAGAAGATCTAGGATTTGCTACAAAAAGGGCACAATCAACCAATTTCATTACCTTGTGGGATCCCAATTGTACTCGTGGAGAAGAAAAATGGGACTTGGAGACTTTGCATTGATTATCATGCACTGTAAAAAATCACAGTCAGGTACAGATACCGATCCCAAGGATTGATGACCTTCTTGACCAACTCAAGGGGGATAAGTATTTCAACAGAATCAATTTGAAGGATAAATATCACCAAGTTCAAATAAAACCCATGGATGTATGGAAGACCACCTACAAGTCCAAGGAGGGTCTCTTTGAGTGGTTGGTCATGCCCTTTAGGTTGATAAATGTGGCTACAAATTTTTATTACACTGATGAATTATATTAGGTGAACTTTCACCAACTCGTTCATGGTTGTATATCTGGATGATAACCTCATCTGTAGCAAGAGTTGGGTAGAGCACTTACAACATATTCAATGGGTCCTTCAAACCCTGCAATAGCACAAGCTATGTGCCAACCTCTAGAAATGCTCCTTTCAAATGGACCAGGTCTAATATATGGGCTACATAATTGATGAGCAAAGCATTCATGTGGATCTAGCTATGATCCAAGTCATTCAAGATTGGACGACCCCCACAACTCTCATAGAGCTTCACAACTTCTTAGGCCTTACCAATTTCTATCGGAGTTCGTGTTGGGGTTCTCCCATATCACTTTTCCTAAGGGTGGAGTATGTAGAAATTTCACCTGTAGAACAAAACAATATATGCAATTTCCTAAAGCATAATACTTGTTCTACTTCTACAAAACATTAAGCGGAAGCATAATCGAATTCATAAGCATCAAGTAGAAACATGCATAACTGATCAAGAGAAATAATCACACATAACACAAGATATATCCAGGGGAAAGCACCAACATAAAACCCCAACCATGTATTATCAATCAAGTGGAAATCCTCAACAACATACAAAACGAGTCAGCTCAATAGCTATCATGCTCTCTCTGTACCCTGATGATATTCAATCAGAAGATGAAAATCATGGACTACCTAGGCCTCAATATATAGGCCACAAGTCCTCCAATCTCCTATAATAGATTCTTGTCCATGCAAGGAATACTTACTAGAAATATCCAAGCATCTGATAGTACACTATCCCACATCTTATCTCAACTGGGTCTCTGACAGAACTGACATGCAACAGTTATCCATGAGTGAATACTCAGTTATCTAAAATAATAGTTGTCACATGCATGCAAGCATTAACAAACTATATTTTATTATTTTAACAACTTGTTAAAATAATATAACTGGACTTGACTAGTTAGAACTAAGTCAACTGGTTCTCTCATTATAGAACTCATACTTATTCCCTCAATCAATGGAGGAAATTAAGGATAAATTCCTCAATTAGTGGGACAACTCATGTGCATGCTCACAAAAATTTCAAATTCGAATTTCCTTAACTAATTAACTCAACTTAATTAATTAATTAATATTTCCAATTGCTGTTAAGACCAAAATTAATCTTACTTCCTATAGATAGACTAGGGACTGCTATAAATAGGAAGGGACCCAGAAATGCTATTTTTAGAACTTTCTATTTTTAGTAGTTTCACCTCTAACCCAATGTGGCCAATGACCTCATTGGCTAAACTGCTATTTTTAGACATGCTATTTTTAGCATGTCTATTTTTAGCACATTCTAAATTTAACATTTCTTATTGCACATTTTTCAACACTCCATCTCAACAAGAAAGGCTTTCTCTTGAACCCGATCCTATAACTCTAGAATGTTATGCATGCAACACATTTACCCAATCCACTTGCTCCAACAACACTTGGAACAAAAACACTCCCAACTGACCACTCTGTTGGGCTAGGAACATACTTTGATGCTAAAGCTCTACCTGCTGCTGACAAGTGCACCCTCTCTGACATCTGCACTATTGCAACATCTCCATGCATCTCGCACCATTGCACACCTCTCTGTGCCACATAGCACTGTGCAAAACACTTGTGCCTTTCGCATTTCTACAGCCTGCTAGCTATGCGTTGTCCCGGGATTCCTTGCACTATTGCTCTCTTTTCCGCTCCATCTGCATCTGTCTCTACCCAATCAGTTAATTCCTGCTACTCCACATCGAGGCTCCTGTAGCAAGGTCTCATCCAAGGGTTTGGGTACCTCAAGGATCCTGTTAGTGTCAGTCTTTACAGCCTTCCTTCAGTGATCAAACATGCTCTTACAAAGTGATTTTGAAGTGTCAAGGTCAAATTTTGTCATTTCAGTGAGTCTTCAAGCAAAATTTGATCACTAGGCATTAGGTCTAGGGTTTGCCCAAATGTCAGTCTATGTCATCATTTAGCTGAGTCTATCATCATTCATAGGGTTTTCATTATCATGTTAGTGCCTAATGAGTCATTTTACATCTTGTTCATGCTTCAGTTGTGCCTTGGCAAGTTCATTTCCCTCTCCTAGGGTTTTGAAGCCAATTTCTCTTGGACGGTCAAATCATCGGCAAAACTTGTTTCTTGATGTTCATACCTTCCCCTATCCTTAAAGTACCTTATCAAACACTTCCCATCCCTTAGATCCGCCCAATTCCTCATTTTTCCACAAACCCTAGTTTCTAGCTACAACTTGGCAATTTTCTAGGTTGGGCCTGTGTTTTGCCCTTTTGGATCTCTTCCCCTCACTAAATCTCTGAGATTCCACTTTCCCCTACTTCCTAACATCCCTCCCTACTCCCACAAATTTCCCCAAGAATTTAGAAGCC
>APFE031141899.1:0-37814 GCA_000404065.3 Pinus taeda | reverse complement strand
CTTGTGTAGTTTGCTTAGGAAATAATAGCAAATGCATATGCAATTAATTCCAAACATACCAAGTCAATCGATGGTCCAACTATGCAATCTTTGAGGAAAATAGTTCCTCAATCATGCAAAACTACTCACTAGAAATAGTCAAGCATCTGATAGTACACTGTCCTACATCTGATCTCAACTGGGTCTCTGACAGAACTGACATGCAACAATTATCCATGAGTGAATCCTCAGTTATCTAAAATAATAGTTTTCACATGCATGCAAGCATTAAAAACTATATTTTATTATTTTAACAACTTGTTAAAATAATCTAACTGGACTTGACTAGTTAGAACTAAGTCAACTGATTCTCTCATTATAGAACTCATACTTATTCCCTCAATCAGTGGAGGAAATTAAGGATAAATTCTTCAATCAGTGGGACAACTCATGTGCATGCTCACAAAGACTTCAAATTCAAATTTCCATAACTAATTAACTCAACTGAATTAATTAATTAATATTTCCAACTGCTGTTAAGACCAAAATTAATTTTACTTCCTATAGATAGACTAGGGACTGCTATAAATAGGATGGGACCCAGAAATGCTATTTTTAGACCTTTCTATTTTTAGCAGTTTCACCTCTCACCCAATGTGGCCAATGACCTCATTGTCCAAACTGCTATTTTTAGACATGTTATTTTTAGCATGTCTATTTTTAGCACATTCTAAATTTAACATTTCTTGTTGCACATTTTTCAACAGAGTGAAATAAAAGTTTTTCTGGTTTGAGTCACAATGCAAGACATTTATTGAACTGCAACATTGCTTTTGTTCGACACCAATCTTCACCTTGTTAAACCAGCAACAACCATTTGAAATTGAGACAGATGCCTTCGAGTATGCTAATTGTGCAATCCTAAATTATTAAGGGCATTTAGTAGCCTATCATAATGATATGCTCTCTGATACTATTTGAGGGTACCCCACCTGCGATAAGGAAATGTATTCTATTGTGTAGGTCTGCTGACAATGGAAACATTATATTCTCGTGAAGGAGACAATCATCCACATAAATCACTAACCTCTTAAATCTATCCAGACACAAGGGAAGTTGCAGAATGATCACCATAAAAAATGGTCCAGGTACCCACAACAATTCCATTTGAACAATAAATACAAGAAGGGTAGCACTAATCACGTCACAAACTACCTAGGCGAACCCTGATTGTGCCACTGAGCACAATTCTCAACTCTTGTGGGCATGAAAAATATGGATGGTTGTAGCTAAATGAAAATGACTTAGAATTTGCTCACACCTATAAGATGTTGATGGATGGAAAGCCAATTCAATACTTGCACCTTTAGGATGGACTATTGTATTATCTAGGACATCTTTGTGTTCGTTCAAGCGAGTGTGCCAAATTGATTTGGGTCGCAGGACACTTTGGTGTGGAGAAGACAGTGGCAATACTGCAAAAGTATTTTTATTAGACAAAAATTCAACAATACGTTGGAAAATCTATCAGATCCTACATTGTCGGTGTCATTTCCAATTCAACAATTAAGAAGAAAGGCTTGTACACTCCTCTGCCTACTGCTAACCGACCTTGGGAATCCATCTCCATGGACTGTATGTTTGGCATTCCTTCTACCAAGCATGGTCATGACTATGTGTTTGTGGTCATTGATATATTTTCTAAGATGACCATATTGGCTGCCTGCAAGAAGAGTATCACATCAGAAGCCACTGCCAAGCTCTTCTCTGAACAAGTATGGGTACATTTTGCAATCCCACGGACCATTATATTAGATTAGGATAACAGGTTCCTAAGCACATTTTGGTCTAGCCTTTGGTCATTTTTGGACACCAAGCTCACCAAGTCAACTACATTCCACCCCTAGACTGATGGCGAGACATAGGTCGTCAACAAGATGATAGTGCACATGTTAGACATGTATAACTCTAAGCATCCATAAACATGGGATGAGAGTCTCTCATATGTGAAACATAGCTATGCCAAATTTCTCCATAGCTCAAGTGACCATGACCCCTTTCATGTGGGCCTGCGATTTCAACCATTGTGTCCCATTTAATGTTGCAATGGATGTTGTAATTACACAAATTATATACACATGTTCAATCTGAAGCTTGTAAGGTCATCAAGTTTATTGAATGCATTCAACACATCCGCCAATAGGTTCATGATACCTTGGATAAGGCCAGTACTAGGTACAAACAATATCATGTTCAACACCAGGTGTCACATAAGTTTCAAGTGGGCGATAAGGTTTGGTTACGTTTGTGGAAGGGACACCTTGCGAAAGCCCATCGAAAGCTTCAACCACTCTGATACATGCCTTACATGAACACAAATGTTGTGGATGACAACCCTTTCCAACTAAGTATCCCCCCATTGCTTTTCTTGCACCCAACATTCAATGTGGAGCGCTTTCGGCCATACTTTCCACCATTGTTGGACACATCAAACATTGCTAGCAACTGACACCAACATAGCTCAATGAATATTGTATTCAACATACCACAACTAATCAGATCATGGACATAAAAAAATAATAACACTCGCCAACAGAGGATTCAACTGTATTGGGTTTTCAAAGACTATCGACTCCTGCACCAAGGCAAGTGGCTCACTAGGGACCAAGTTCAACAAAAGTTTCCTCACCTCATGAAGGCACTCAATGTAATGGGGACCATTGCTTCCTAAGGGGGGAGGACTGGTCTAGGCGGATATTGGTGGCCCCCTGCATATTCCACTTGGACCCCCAACACTATTTTCTATCAGTCTCCTAATTTTAATAAGGGTTTCCTATTTTGGTAGTTTTCCATTTTTTGGCAGTTTTTGAGTCCTAAGCTGATCCAGATTTAAACAGGAACGCAACAAAATATAGAGATACCCATATACACAAATATGCAGCGGAAATAATACTTCATTTCATTAATGGAAAATACTGAAATATGCTTACAACCAGAAATGGAAATAAACCAGCTAGGGCGACGGTAGCTTATCTCTAAGAAGAGATGTGGTGACTACATGCCTCTGAACTGTTCTGAACTATGTTACAATGAGGCTCGAAGGCCTATTTATTGTTGAGAAACAATGAAAAACCCTACACATTCTAAAACCTACCCCTAGAAGATGAAACGCCAAATTGTGGGCCCCGTTTTGGGTAAATTGGTACATCAATTTCCCGGGGTCGTAACTTTGGCATACAATCTCCGTTTGACGCGTATGATAGCTCGTTAGAAAGATCTATCCGAGAAATACCACTTTGGGGCCTCAAAATTTCCCAAAAAATGTCGTTTAGGGCCTCAAAACGGCTCCGGAAGTTCAGGACCCGAAAAACTACTAAAAATAGTAAACTGTGCTATAATTTAGGAAACTGAAAAAGCTGAAACAGACAATTGTGGGGGTCCAAATGGGATAGGTGGGTGGCCACCAACATCCACCTGGATCATAAGCATTCAAAGGCATTTTGAGGCCCTACATGATTTTTTTTCCTCAGATAAAACCTTTTACCGCAGTTGAAAGTTGTTTTCCTCAGATAAACCTTCCTAATGGTCTATCACACTTGCCAAATGGAGATCATATGCCAAAGTTATGACACTGAGAATTTGACGTTCTAACTAACCCCATTGGGGCCCATACCTTTTAGTGCTTCATCTTCCAGGGTTAGGTCTTTGGATTTTAGAGTTTCTCAATGTTTCCTAACGATAAAAAGGCCTCCAAGCCTCATAGTAACTCAATTCAGAAGGCATGTAGATGTCACATCTCTTCTCAGAGATAAGTTACCATCATCCGAGATAGTTTGCTTTCATTCTGGATGTAAACAATTTTTAACACTTGCTATTTATTAATTGAACTTCAGTTTCATTGTATCTCTTTGTTTATGTTTTAAAAATGTATTTCATTTCATTCCTTCATAAATATGAATCAGTGGTATCAAAGTGGTTTGATCTTTCTCTGTTTTCTGTGCATGTCCCCAAGGAGGTGAGTGTATAAGGAATTGGGACTCGAACTACTTGAATTGACAGACCATCCTTGTTGACTTCAACTTCCCATGGTGGAAGAAAATAAATACAAGGGAGCGAGAGGTCCTATCAAATTGTTGCTCGAAGAAGTCCTTGAGCGACAGAGGAATGAGATGATGGATAACTTTTCCCAGATCGTTCAACAAATACAAATGGGCGAACCATCTTCATGCAACAAATAATTTGGAGGTGCCACTCCTTTTAAGGTACAAGTTAATTTTGACATTCCCATGTTTAAAGGCCAGATAGATGCAAATGCTTTAGATAAATGGTTAAATCTGTTGGAAGGATATTTTTTGGTGCATAATTTTTATAATAGAGACAATATTACTTTTGCACTCCTTAATGCCGCCCCGATGTCAAGTATAAGTGGGAAACTTACTATTAGCAAAGGGTCGAGGAGGAATCTTCATTATTTTTAGTAACACCCTCTTGGGACTCTTTTTGAGATGTTGTTAAGGAACAATTTTACCCTATCGGGAGCTATGAATATAAGTACATAAAATGGACCTCACTACGATAAGGAAGGGACCAAGAAGTGAAAGAACTCACAAGTATCTTTCATACCCTACACATGAGATTGGTGGTGAGCCGTAGTATTGCACCAAGAGTGCTATAAATCACAAGGGCTTTTCAACTCTATTAGCAACATGGGGTTCATTCAAACTTCGAGGTGACAATGCTATATGCACACTAGATGGTTTTCTACTCACACCCTAAACTAGGACACCTGATCAACAATGCTCCAAGACCATTCCTCTTACTAAATTAGAATAAAAACTAACTAATGAAGGTGCAATTTAGAAGCTACCTCTAATTATAAAAAGGAAAATGCTTTTGAACTTCAACTTGTAAATGCTATTGAATCAATTCATGCAAGATAAGAGCTACAATACTTGCAGAAAGGGAACTATATTATCTTGCAATCAACCATCTATCTACCAAATCTACTTGTAGACAAGAAGCTAACCTTCTAAATCAAAAGTCAAGATTCTATGTATCATCTATCTAGCTCACATTTTCATATAAACCAATGTTCTATTGGTGCCAAATCTATGATAAGGAAACTAACACTATTCTGTTTTGCAGTGAAGGAAAAGGAGGGTTTCGAGTGGCCTAGGAGTTGCCCTTGATCATGGAGTCACAGTTCGGGGTCAAACTACTTCCAAGATAAGTCGAAATTGTAGAAAAGGTAAAAAATTGTGAGGAAACAGGTTGCTACAGGTGCGCTAGAGGAGGTTACTACAAGTGTGCTACAAGAGGCTACTACAGGTGCCCTATATTACTACAGGATGGCCTGTAATGCTATAGGGATGTTGCTGAGAAGTTATAGGAGGTGGAAATGATGGGTTTAAGAGATGGCAAGGTGGATGGAGGTTGAGGTAAATGGATGAAGGGTGGCCACAATTACTAGCCAAGCTCAAAGCCCTTTGGAGGCCTATTTTTCACTAGGAGAGTTGCTCACGGTGGTCTAGGAAAATGATCTCAAGAACAGAACTTTGAGAACAAAATTTGGGATTCATAAAAGAGGGTGAGGAAGTCCAAGATGGAGGTTTTGAAGGTGCCCTTTCCTGCTGGTCCAAACAACCATACAATCATCACATTCATATACCATTTTATCATTGACAAAATGTAACAACTAGTAGTGGAAAAGATGAGTTGAATTTGAATGCCATCTAATCTATGTCAAACACTCTGAATTATTCAATAAATCAACTCCTAAGCTACAGTAACCATATGCAAAACAAGATGACTAACATAAATATTCTTCTAATAAATCATAAACATAGTATTTTTGGGCTGTGATTGTAGATCCTTTTATTCATGCTCCCATGGGACAAATGAGGTAGAGGTTGTAATCACAGGATTTTGATGGGTTATTTTCTAATGGAATGTAAGAAACTGATAAGCACTCTAAAGAAAAAGGAGATACACATACACAAGAGAGACATGAGCTGCCAGGGTTGGGACCAAACCGTAGAACCTCATCCCTTTCAAACTAACTCAATGATGAACCAATAAGAAACTTCTCATTAACATTGCATCAATGTCTAATACATCTATTGTAGCGACTGCAACACCCTCCAAAATTTTGGCTTGCACTCAAATTTCAGAGCCTTCCTTGGTTTTTCCTTTATGGTTGCAAACAATCGAGCTCATTCTGTGAGCTCCCTTAGAGTCTTTTCACCCCTTTTTCTTAATTGACCGATAGTCATCTTTTGGCATGTTAATTGCTTTATCATGCTTGCAACATTCTTACGATCCTATTCTGGTGATTTCTAAGGTTTGTCTTTGTGTGTTTGAGTTGTCCTAGCTATGTAAACAATGATCACACTCATACACAAAGTTTTAAGCATAATTGCACAAGTGTCGTCACAGTCATCCTAAGTTCCATCTCAAGTGTCACACTTGTCGCTTTGGATCTAGACAATCTCACAAAGGTTAATGCTTTGCCTTGTTGTTTCGGTGGTCTATGTTGTCATGTCATCGAAGTATGCTAAGTGTGTCATCATAATGTCAAGTTCCTCACAAGTTCACTTCCCTCCAACACAAACATTTTCATCAAAATCCTTCCGACTGGACAACTTCCCTTCACCAAACCCTGACTAAGCTGCACTGCATAGCCTCAACCCTTAGTGATGTTGATCTGTTGCCTGGAACTATGAAGTGCACAGAGACTATCCTCTAGGACAGTTGCACTGCGTAATCTTAGAGTTGAGCAACTTGCCTTCCTTCCTAGAATTGCGTAGAAGTTGCCTCAAGCTTGACTCGAACTGCGCATTTCTCTGGATCAATCATCAAGCCTCCTCCTTTCCTGCTAGAACCCCGCAATGCATAATTACTTGAGCCTTCTTTGCCTCCCAAAACTGCACAAAGGTGTCCCACCAGTTTCCTCCCTTATCCTGGACTCACTGCTCCCAAAAACTGCGCAGAACTGTCCTATCTGGTCCCTCAGATGCCCAGCCTCATATTTCCTCAGAAAACTGCGCAGACCTGCTTCCTAGGGTCTCACCTTGCAGCTGTCACTGATGATCCCAACTGCACAATCTTGCCTCCCAGTGGCCTCTGCGTAATTTTTCTCGACAGTGAAGACTATGCTCCGGAGTTCCTCAGTCAAGCTTGAGCTACACTCTGTGTAGTCTCCCTCCCTGTCACCTAGAACTGCACAATTCGCAGTTGTTGGGCCCTCTTCCTAGCCTGCCATCCATCCCAGGCCTAGCCCATGGTTAAGAATACATCATATTAGACTAGGAAGTTTGAGATTTGATGTCGTCCCGTCATGAGTGAATTGCAGGAACAAGTACATTGTTAGATCATCATAAGATGATGAAGGAGATGAATATGGAGAAAAAATGCTAGAAGAATTACTTGCAGTTGGATGGAAAAACGAATCTCATCAAGAACAAGCAAAGGGAACACATGCATGCAACTTCTTTTCAAGACCAAGATCATTGAAGACCCTGTAGCATCAAGCCATGCAAAGGAGAAAAGAAATCACATCCAAGAAAACATCTGTCAATCAACAGTAACAACAACTTGACATTTTCACCACAGCCAGCCAGTCCATGTCAACAGTGTCGTGTCAAGTTGTGTCATGAGTTGTCAAAGGTCACGTCACTATTATGGGCAATATCTGTTGTAAATCGAATGTAATGTAAAGTGAAAGTCCAATGGACACACAAGAATATGAAGAGTCATGTCAGTTGAAAATTCATAGGAAGTTGAATGATCATGAGGGTAGTCCAAGTGTCACAAGGGTCAAGCCTCACCCTTGATTATATATACCCCTCCCATTATATGAGAAAATACTTTTTTCATCTTGGCTTCTCCCACGAAGCATTGAGAGCTTTCAATCAATTCTTTGAGGAGCGAGGAGTGGCTCCAATGTCCCACTCCCAGGGCTGGTGATGTATGGTGTACATATGTGTCTTAGAACTTTTGCTTAATAGTAAAGCCTGTTAAGGCCAGCACATTTTCATGCATGTTTTGTAGATGATTGTAAGACTATTATTTCAACATTTGTAATTCATGTTTGTTTCACATGTACTAAGATAATTGAACTATTTCGATTGTTTTAGTACTTACTTTGTTGGGAATGTGTTGTATTGGTTATCATTGTTGTCTCATCCTTGTGGAATACTCCGCAGGATACTAGGAAAACCTTCCTTGTTTACTGTTTATAATGACCATCACATCCATTGTGGACTACTCTGCTAGATGGTGGATGTGTCTTCCCTTATACTTCAGTTTTAATAACTGCCACATCCACTATGGACTATTCTGTTGGATGGTGGACATACCTTTCTAGTTCGTGTGCGTGTCTTCCTAGGTGGTACTATTACCTCACACTTAGAAGCTCACTTTAATCTCCCCCGTTTTGCAGTAAGAGAACCTAGACATAGTTACATTACACATTCACCAGGCACACTCATCTCACTTTTTGAAGACACCAGTGTAACACTCTTGTATCTTGAACAATAAGAGCTAATTGGGACTTCATATAGGGGAGATGCCTTGAATGTTGGCTGATCCAACACCATCAACTTTTCTAGCACTAGAAGGAGGGCCTGAGTAGTATATGGTTGAATTTTCCACTGGCCCTACTCACCCATTATCTGGTCAAGGCAGTAACATTCACTCCCTCTCCCATACACACAATTCTAAAGTTGGTCATTTCTCACCTCCCATTCCTGAATGTGAAATCCTGTATCATAAAATCCAAGCTGCCCATCCCATCACCTGTCAATTCGCAAAAGTTGTTGGACTAATTCTGAGAGTGTACTCTCTTCCATATTCTCAAAAGAAGCAAAAAACTACCCCCATAGGAGGAGTAGTCTCATCTGTTTAAGAAGCAACCTTCACCACTCTTGAGGAGCTGGAAGAAGATGTGCAGAAAGAAGAGGAATCTCCGCTCTTTTGAAAGGAAGAAGAAGACAACCTCTTACTCTCAGGCTCAAGTTTTGGTGGAGGAGGCAAAGGGGAGGGAAATGAAGGAGGAGGAGAAGAGGAAGAATAACCAACAGATTCAGAGGAAGACTCATCAGATTCATAAGAGGAGGAGGGAAACGAAGAGGACAACATGGCAAAACAAAATTTGGAATGGATGAATTAGGGCCTATTGACACTTCTAGGTGTCCTACACAAGATGTCGAGACACACAATGAAGCTCTTAATGAAATATGACTCTGACAAGATAGTGAAGGCGAAAGATCACTTCGACATATTCTACCTACATTTGCAGACACTCGAGGTACGTTACGATGACGTTGTATGCAGATTGTTTCTATGTACCTTGGATGCAGAGAAGCTGTATGGTACCACAACCTTCCGCCAAACTCCATCCAGAACTAAGGGGTGTTCAAATTGATCTTTCTTGAAAAGTTTGCAGAAGGCAAAACCCCCACCATATTGCTAAAGGAGTTGGGTAGTCTCAAGATGGAGTAGAAAGAAAAGGTTAAAGATTTCAATTAGAGGTTTAACAACATTTTGAACAATTTCTCGGCTAACACTAGACCTCATGACTCTATCACCATCGACTACTACACTTTTGCACTACCGACTAGTATTGCGCAATTCGTCAAGTGAGTTGCAAGATCAACATTGACAAAAAATTATGAAGAGCCTATTGCCCTAGAGAAAGACCTACATGCTATTGGAGTCATTGTCGATGAAGAATCCCATAAGGAATCCAAAGACATAGGCAAGAGGTCTCAAGCTTCTATTAGTAAGGCTAAAGAAAAAGCAGCAAATGACATTGAGAGCCTTAGTCGTCACGTCAATTCCCTAACCACCGAAGTTGTTGAAATTAAACAATGGACGAACGAGACAACCATGAGCAGTAGGCCTTCCAGATACTCGTTGAAGAAGAATGTAGCGTCAAGTAGTAGCAATAACCATCCAACAAAATCTGCACATAGCTCCAATCTGATTTTGAACCTTGACCAATTCGTGACATATTCATACGGTGCATTTCACCATGAAAAGCATTAAGAAAGAATGTTCCCAGAATGGAATTGTGGAATGAGCAGCATGGATAAGCAGTTGTCCAACAACCTCATGGTTAATGAGTAGGTTGAGCGTGACAATGAAGAAGAAGAAGTTGCTTCATCTAATGAAGCGAGAAGTACTGGGTATGTAGTAAATGTGTATCAATGTACTCGCACAACCGAGAAGACCACCACCGAGAAGGATCCTCCGAGTGACGGTCTGACCCTGAAGAAAAAATATCTTTATAACTTGATAAGTCAAGGGGTCCCCATTGTGTTTGAGATACCAAGGGATAAAATAAGACTAGATATGTTAAGGATAGTAGGTTTGTCGGGCAACTCAACATAGAGCACTCAGAGCAAGTCTAGGAAGACAACTTCAGCAAAAGGTGTTTCCACAAACAACAAAGACAAAAGTAGCCCACCGAAAACCATGAACTCAGTTCCACCCCCGAACACCTCGGTGAGTTTCACCGCTTTAGATTATAATATTGTAGAAGACATGAAGAGGTCTCGTGCAAAAATCTCTCTATATGAGCTCACTAAAATCATGAGTCAGCAGGGCATTCTTCTACAAGAGCTTGGGAAAACCTCTACAGGTGATACTACCTCTTTTAATGAGGGATCACGAAAGTCTCCTAACACTCTCGCATCTGTGCTTAATGTGCTCCACATGGAGGAGGAAAACTCACTCTTCCCACCATTCTTGTTATCATTCGAAATTTTCAACTTCAATGTTCACAACTGCTTGGTTGACTCTGACACATCAGCTAATGTCATGCCATTCTCCTTTGCTAAGAATATCAATTCCCAATGGATTAATACAAGTGCGCAGATCATCCAACTAGATAGAACGTGTGTGCCAACAATTGGTAAATTCAGGGATGTGATCATCCGGTTATCGTATGACGGATGGGTTTGTTATCACAAAACCAGTACTGATGGCTGCTAATCAGTAAGACCTTATGTAACTGTTTCAGACCAGACTTTTAGCTAGGGATTAGCCTCCCTAACCTGAGAGGGCTCTCTCAAAAATAAACTATTGATTTATCTTTAAGCACAAAGAGGGCTAAACTCTTGAAATGAAAATTATTAAACTTGTTGGTTGGACAGACTGCATAACATTTCTTCCATTGGGTTCATGGAGTCAAACATCTTTTAGTAAACTATTAACTGTTCATTCATAGAAGCCAAGGCATGTAATGTTTAAACATTCAAGACAATTCATCAAAATAACCACAAACTGATAAGTAACAACAGGAAGTCTGAGCACTAGGTGAATTCAGAGTGATTGTGTACCTAAGGAGCTGTAAAACATGAAGGAAAAGAACCTCAACTTACAAGTATACACAGGAAGTCTGAGCACTAGGTGAATTCAGAGTGATTGCATATTCATAAAGCTGCAAAACTTACATTTGGTAAGACAAAACCACCAACATCTTGAGCATTTTAACACATTATGAATCTTGGGAAGAATAAAACAGTCTTTCTATTACTGTAAAAAGCTTTATACATAAACCAATAAAAACTCTGTCTTTTGCATAAGTATCCAACCCCATTTACATTAGAGTTTTTCCTATATATAGGAAAACAAAACTTAAGCTACTTGAGACTCCTCCTCCAGCATGAGGGGATCTCGAAAACCTATCATTAACTACCTTATCTATATTTAAACTAACTTATTAAATACAGAGGTATTGTGCTTTTAATATATAGAGTCCTATTCCTATTCAAACTCTATTTCCATCTCCTCGTGTGCATGATCCTCTCTTGATCTTTGACACCTGTGCTTTTCCTGTAGTGGCTGAAATGTATTTGAGAAGCATTCACTGAACGAGCTGCCTTGGATTCCAACTGTGCTGATGACTCAACATTTGGTGAAGATATATACTCTGTTTTCACGGTCCCTGTTTTCCTCAATCTGTTCGAATATATAACAGCATGTTTGAAGCCTTTAATAACCCCTGGTATGTGCTGCTGCCATGTTGCTGATGTGCTGTAGGCGAGATTGATGGACATCTGTTTCTCTTTTTCAAACATAACTTCCCACTCATGATAACAAACTCAAACTGTCTGTTCTGCGTTTAAAATCATTACCTACAGCAGTTTCGTAGCGCGCTACGAAACTGCTGTGTAACTTAAATGAAAAACACAGTCTTCCATTTTCTGAAATTCTTGAACTGTACTTGAAACATTTAGCAGAGGCACACTTCAACAGGAAGCTGATTACAAGTTTGACTGTCTTGATCGATAGTTCTCTCATGTTCAGTTTGTGTCTTATCTTTTATAGCCAAGACTCTACTCTGTTTGTATACCTTATCCTCAATTTCATTTCCTGAAAAAAGGAGTACCAGATATGTCTCGTCCTTTAATATCTTAATCAGAATTGATACAGCTACCATTGCCAAAAACCTTGAGTACCAAGTCTGTATGCTACTATCATATTATTTCCATAGCTTCACGCATTTGTCATGACTTGCAGATGCAACCATTCCAGTTGCAGGAGACTGAGCTAACCCTGCAATGAGACTTTCATGAGCAGGAAGAGTCATGCTTTTGTTCTCTGCCATATTCCATAATTCCAAAGACTGGTAACAGCCAATGACCAAGAGTGACGAGTATTTTGGATGGAAGACACAAGAATGGAACTTGTTACCATTACAGCTGAGTTCATGAATGCATTCTCCACGAGAGGCTAACGACCAAACCCTTACAGAATCCTTTCCACCAGCTTCATTTATGTTTGCTTGCAATTGACTCATAGCTGCAGCTTCTTTTGCCTGGATGCCTGAAATAAGCTCAGCCCATGCGCTAAGCTTTTAGATGAAATAACCAATCTTCCATTTCTGTACTCTGGATTTTTCGTATTCATTAGATGGTGAGAACTGGCAGACACAACAATTTCCTCCATATAAGTATTAAGAAGCTCCAAATCTGAAAAACGAATGAATCCCAAATCATCACATTTAAGATCTTTTGCCGTAAGAATCTCTGATATATGGTTCCTATTGTCCTGAATATGCGAAGAACACTTTTGAAGTTACAATTTATAGCATTTCTTCTAATTCAAGCAGCATCTTCTTCCAACTTGTTTGAGTACCTTTGAGCAATTGCTGCATCGATTCTTTTACTCTGTCATCTGAATATTTCTCAGATAACAATTTTACAATTTCTTTCCCCTTTCTTATTATCAAATTTCCATCTTTATCCATTATAAACATCCATGAAGAAGGATTATAAAGATGCGCATCAGGAACCCTCAGCATTTCCCATAACTGAATTTGACATGTAGCATTAATTCCCTCTTTCAAAGAGCGAATACGTGCCCAACATCTCATAGCTTCATACTCAGATAAACTTAACGAAAAGATTCCTCCTATCTCTTCTGATGACATTTTGGAATATAAATAATGTAAATGATATCACTCGATTGTGTCAACACATTCTTCATGGAATTTGTAATCTCCTCTGAGAGAAAGGAGTATACGTGCATATCATTTTTTGCTGACCCGTTGCCTCCCTCAATTGCTCTGCCACGCGTTTCAAATGTTGGAAAAGAAACATTGCATGAGACATAGCCTCCCTTTGCATCTGTTCTCTTTGTATTAATTCCTCTTCGTTTTCAGCCGTAAAAGGATAAGCTGCTGCTCCCCATGTGTTTGTTCCATTATTTGATTCATTCCAAACATTTTCCCTTTTCCAACGAACGACGCTTGTTCATAAAGATTGGAATGACATGCCGACGTGGGGAGAAAATGATAGGAAAAGCATTTTGTACAATAATATCTGTCCAACAGGAGACATCATTTGGGTATATCCTTGGAAGTATCCACTCATATTGACGCTAAAAATTAGAACGACTCTTTCTGAATTATGGAAAGCTTCCTTTAAAATGGGCTCGTTCATCACTTGAGTTGCCCAAATTCCCTTTTCAATTGACATTTGTATATTACGATGGTTCAGACTCTTAATCATGAAGTATCTTGTTGAATGCAACCTTCCCTCTGCTGAAGAAGCGCCATTGATCATTATGTTATTAGATAAATGCTTAACTCTCCATTGATTAATTCTTTGGGGATGTTCGCCACATTTCCTATGGTTTGCACTTCCATATGTAGAAGATCTTCCTCGGGCAGATAATCAACCCGATGCCTTGAATTCCTACCAGCTCGAGATCGCTCTTTATTTACATCTGTTCCTGAATTCAACAACCCAACGATATTCTTTTGGAGCAGATTGCAACAACTGTAGTTTCTTTTTGCCTTTTCTCTTAGGGTCGGTTTAATTTAATTTCCACCGTTTTGCCATCAAGGACGTGCTTGTCATCTATAACCTTATCCATGACAGACGTGGCAGCATAAGTCACAAACCCAAATCCCCGAGGCTGGCCCTTCCATAAAGATAAGCAAGCTGGATCTTTTTCGAGATTGAGAAGTTCAAATGACAAATATGATGACTGTATAAAAACTCGAGCAAATCCCAATTTCGTAGAGCGCTACGAAATCACTTGAAGCATGTTGCGCTGCGAAACTGTTAAAAGGGTATTCATGCGCCGCAAAAACACCTTGTCCTTAAGCTAGGCTAAACAATTTTTGGCAATAGAATTTTCAAGGATAACAGGGTTCATCAATGCATCAATATTGTAGTTGTGGACATCTCAGAGGCATCTGGCGTATTGCTGAGAAGAGAGTGGTTAAGAAAGTTGCAAGGATACTTTGCCACTGACTAGTCATACTTATGACTTTCGTACAAGGGAATAAACAACCAGATCCTAGTATTGTGAGAGAGATACATGAAGCACAACGTGACTTCCTTGAATGGAGAAATGAACTGTTGGCTTTTGCAGAACTTATGTTCGACAATTGGTTTCTGGAGACACAGTTAGGGTGCTATCTTATAGAGCCATCCCCTACCCCACCAGGCACATAGTTGGGTCTCTTTTTGTGCCCAGTTGGCGAAAATGAAACTTGTACAATAGTTTGTAACAGTAGTAACAATAGTGACAATAATACTAGTGCGAAAAGCGGTCCCTGTACAAAGGATATGTGGACCATGTACTTTGACAGATCCAAAATGCAGGAGGGCTCTGGATCTAGTTGTGTTTTAACATACCCACTACAGAGAAAACATAATCTCTAACCGCTTGGAGTTCGAGTGCATGAAGAACACCACTGAGTATGAAGCACTCGTTTTGGGCTTACAGAAAGCCATCGACCTCAAAGTTGTTCTTCTAAAAGTGGTAGGTGATTCAGAGATAGTGGTGTGTCAGGTATGTGTTAGCGCTTGAAATTTCACCTCAGGCTGAGAAAGGCAAACCTCAAGGCAACATCAAACCATTTAGCCTCGTAGCTAGCCCTATGGGGCAGGAGAAGGTTCTCTCCGGTCTATCTCAGTAAAATCGCCAATGGATGAGATGACCAATAGGGTAACACTGATTTTAGGCTAGTAAACTGATCAAAAGGGTTGATTTAATAAAATGATGGGGTTTTTCTGGGCTGCATGGGCAAAGTCACAGTTTGAGCAGAGAAATATAATGAATAACACAAATTATCGACTGAGGCAAGGTAGGCAAGAAATTTAACGTCAAATTGAGATTAAATGGAATGGCAAGACTGGTGAGGAGCTAAGGAGGGAAAACAATACCTTTGAATCCTCCTTAAACAGTAGAAAACATTGAACATGAACAAACTTATAGGCATAGCATATAATACTATGAATTCTACCTAAAAACTTCATTTTTTCACTCAGAAATGATTATGAAGTGAAATGAAACATAACAGATTACAGAAGAAAAACTTATGCTAACTTTCATACCACAGGAATCTCAGAAGTCAGAGTTGTATAATTTCATTAAAAATCTCTGTCAATGACTGTACAATAGAAGCTCTGCTACACACACACACCTCTCAGCACTCAGAACTCTCTCCCTCTCCTTTTTACAAAATGATTATTTTTATAAACTATCCTAAAACAAAAACAACAGATCGACCCACAATCCGGGCGCTGTTTGAACAATTACAATAAATTAGAAAAGAGAAAAGATTTCTATTCTAAAATAATACAATGTCCCTCTAAAAATCCTCTGATGACTAATAAACATGGAGCGCATATCTCGTTGAATAAAGTCTGGAAATAGGAATCGAATCCTATTCATCTGGTAACAGGTGTCTTTATTTATTTTTGGCTGAAGTGAAGGACCAGGTGTCAAGGACGTGAGCCAAATTTTCCCACATTGCTCTAGCAGCTTAAGAGCTCGGATTAAAACTAGGCAATCAATGCCAGCTATCAAACAACGCCTATCCCAAGTATGACCACGTTCCTCTGCTTTAGCGAATATTTCTCCATACATTCACATGTATCTTCAACCAACAGGGTTTTGTTTGACTTGCACATTTGATCTCATCCAGCAATGGAACTCAACGTTCACAGCATTTGATTTTATTTCAAATAGCAATCTCTTCACTTCGATTAGTGTTTTGGTTCATTAGCACAGAGATGGAAATTCTCACCAAGGATTTGACCACACCTTGGTCACGATTTATTTGTGGGCATATACATTCCCAACACTCAACTCAGAAATTCAACTCAACATTGAATCTGCAATAATGCTCAACGCATAGCAATATTGGTCCACGCCATTACAACAAAGCATGTCTGATTCATACACATGTCAATTCAATCTTTGGCCCTATAAGCTCAATTAATCACATTCCTCACTTATTGATAGTCTCAAAAACTGATACAGCATCTCCCTCTGAAACAAATATATTCACTGCGTGTGAGAGATTGCGCTTCATAAAGAGCCTAGTCAAGAGGGCAGTATATATGAGGAATCGTTTTCCTGATGTTTTGACATAACTGGCCCTTTCGTAGATGTAATATTGCGTTGCTTTCTAGTGGAAGTCGCTCTCCTCTTCTTTTCCTGTAGGCAGCCATATGTAACCCTCAAATATACATCGCAATAGCCATTTGAAAATATTGCAAGTTATCTCTGGAGTCGTAGAATTTCTTCTTGAATCACAGAATTTGCCTCAGATGTGAACGACCAAGTTTGTGTTGCTCCCACTCATGTGCTCATCGAAGCACACGATCTCCGCAAGTCTCACAAACATATGGAGTCCATAAATCTCATGCTTGTGCTTGCTCTGGATGCACCGAGTCAACTCTGATTTCGACAATTTCATCTGAGATTGTAGTACATGCACGCTCAGACAAAAGCCTTTTCACCAGGTCCACACTAGTGTTGACTACCATCTTTCCCCAAAGCTCGATTCAGAGCCAAATGTTTCTAGAGCTGTTGTTGAATGAAGTTGATGAAGGTTCCAACCAAAGAATGTTTTTAGTCGATTTGAGTCGTTGTTTTTGTCTGCGTACAAGTTTGCAATATTTGCTTTCATTATTTCAATGGCAACATCTAAGAGGATATTGTAGCTTCATCCACATCTGAGCCTTTGTCTCATAAATTTATCTTCTATAACTCGATGCCTCCCAGTTCTAATTGCAATTTGATTGAATATGCTAATTAAAACACTTGTGATTTAATTTAATCATTGGAATTTTCCCAATTGATGGTTGTAAGAGGGCTTCTGGTATTCCGCACTGATATATCCCAACCGCAACCTTCATCCCACTTCCAGCAGTCATATCTTCATTCCAACGTGTATATTTTGAATGAGGTAGGCGCAGAAGATTGCAGTACATGATTGAAGAATGATGAGTCCTTTTTTCTGATTTCAAGCCGCTCACAAACAACACTGTGATATACAATGTTTTCTGTGCCTTGCACATTTTCCTCTTTTCGATGGGATGAGTCAACCTCTAGCGATTCCTTTCCAGTTGCAAAACAAGGAGCACAGTACCAGCTTTCCGCTTGGAATTTCTTCAATTGGAGGTGAAAGGCAATATGTATGATATGCTCCATCACAGGCATCACATATTAGAAGACAATCAGCGCACTCATCAATACCACAGGCTTTGCAAAGACTATCATCTGTACCTGATGAAGGAGGGTCACACTGCTTATTTTGTAGGCAAGGGCTTACAATATGTCTGAATTATTCTTTTCAAGGTTCCTTTTTATTGTCTCCATAAACTATCCAAGCAAGATTACAAAGACCATAACGCATCATTGTCTCTATTTGCAAGTGTTGCATCTTTATAACCATCCGTGTACCATCTTTCAAAATACCACCATGAACTTGTGCAATTGATACTGCTGCAATTGGTATTTTCTCCACATAGCTTTTTGCCTCTGATTGCTAATGATATTCTGAATTGTGCTTGTGCAGATAGGAGCTTTGAAGTCATTGCTGCCTTTTGAAGAGCTGGAGCACAAATTACATAATTTAAAACAATACATTAAATGATTTCTTCTTCAAAACAGGGTTTTGAAGAAGAATCAATCTCTGACGTGAGACAGAGTCTAACAATATGTAACACTATACATTGTGTGTCACCTCGTCTTAAGAGTTATCAACAAGAGTTATGGCGACTCATCTCTCAATTCCAAGCTTTTAACATTATTTCAATGCTAAGAATGCGTAATGCAGTTGTAGATGCCTTGGCAAATGTAGCTACTAGGATGTCACTGTTAAGGCATAGATTTTCTGTTGAGATTTTTTATAAACCATCTGTCCCAGACAACATCACTAATTTACGTGTTTTCGATGATGATCAACATATACTTCCTTTCATGGCTAATGTGATGTCTTCAAGGACACAACGATAGATGAGGACGAGCACGAGCAGTCTCTACGGGACGAAGCCAATACAAGCAAAGGAAACCTCATCCCCAAGGGTGTGGTATCCCTTGAGAAGTTGTAAGACTTGCAGAACCGTTTTCAGGGACCTGTAAATGCCAAAACCCATAGCTCTACATTGTTGCACAAATCGATCAATATGGGAATTCAAAAGGATCCGAAGTTTGTGAATCTCGGTACATGTTGTACATCACAAGAGCAGTAGGATTTCATCCACCTTTTCAAAAGGTATGTGGTGTATTCGCGTGGATGTATGATGATCTTAAGACATATGACACATGAATAATCCAGCACGTCATACCAATCAAGGAAGGGGCCAAGAATTTTCAGCAAGAGTTGAGGAAAGTTCATCCATCACTTGAGCCCCTTATACAGAAAGAACTGACCAAGTTGTTGGATGCTTGGATCATCTATAAAGTGCAAAATTCAACATGGGTGTCCAATTTAGTCCCTGTCAAAAAGAAGTTCATGGAGATCCGCCTATGTGTAGATTTTCGTAATCTCAATCAGACCTCGGACAAGGACAACTACCTAGTGTTGTCCATGGAGCATATATTGCAGACAATATCTGGAGGAGAGATGTTTTCTTTGCTTGACAAATTTATAGGATACAACCAGGTTATGGTAGCAGATCTTGATAGACTTAAAACTACATTCCATACCAAGTGGGGCATGTTCGCTTTCTGCAGAATGTCGTTTGGCTTAGTAAATGCAGGTGAAACATTCCAGTGTGCAATGGACATCTCCTTCCATGGGCTTATCAAGCAGAGTGTGGTGGTCTACTTCGATGATGTAACAGTCTTCTCAAGACAACGGTCAGACCACCTATGCCATCTCAAGAAGATTTTTGAGCGATGTCAAAAATACAGGATATCCTTGAATCCCAAGAAGTGCATCTTCGCAATGTCCGAGGGTAACTTTCTTGGAAACATCATTGCCAAAAGCATGATCAAGGTAGATCTAGACAGGTTTTGGACCATCATGTAGATTCCCCACCCCGTGAACAAGAAAGCTATGAAGTCTTTCCTGAGAAAGATCAACTTCCTCAAAAAATTTATCTTTGACTATGCAAAAATTGTGAAACCCATATAGGAGATGATCAAGAAAGACTTAGTTTACAGTTGGGGAAAGAGGCAAAAGGACACCTTCACCCATATGAAGCAAGCAATAACAGAGGCACCAACGCTATCCACCCAAAATTCAACAAAGATTTCTTGCTCTACACTTTTGCTCTGACACTTCACTCACCGTGGTGCTCACTTAGAAGGATGAGTTGAACAATAAGCGACCCATCTCCTTCATGAATGCGAGCCTGCAAAGACCATAAATCAACTATCCCACCATGGAAAAACAAGCTTAGGTAGTGTACAAGACAGTGAAGCATTTCAGACCCTACCTGTTGAAAAACCATTGCAATGTCTTTGTGCCACAACCAACAGTGAGATCACTGCTTGTTCATCAAGAGTTGGGTGAGAGAAGGGAAAACTAGATGACAAGACTACAAGAGCATGATCTTGACATCAAATGAATTCACACCATCAAAGGTTATGATCTTTGCAAACTAGAAATGAAACAATTTCACACATAAGAGGAAGAAGAAGAGCTTGCAGGCTGGGAGAAAGAAATAGAAATGCACAATGTTGAGTGATCCCCTCCACTTCGCATGAAAACTCTTAGTACAAAAAGGTGTGCTAGTAACTTGAGCATGGCACCATGCCCTCTCATTTTCCTATGGAGAAGAAGAGGGCACTCCAACTTAAATCTTTATCATACCAGCTAGTGCATGGGGTGCTATATAGAAAGCACCATAATGGTATCTTGCTAAGGTGCTTGGAGGAACAAGATTCAGAAAAGGTTTTACGTGATCTCCACGACAGACCAGCCAGGGGACACTTCGCAGCTAACACCACAACACACAAGGTCATGCGGGTCAGTTTCTACTGGCCAACATTATTCAAGGATGCACATGCCTACGGCCACAAGTGTCCGGTCTGTCAGAGGTGTGCCGACAGAAACTAAAGGTCCGCAACCCCGCTATAGCCTGTTGCAGTGGAAGAACCATTCCAGCATTGGGGCTTGGATATCATTAGGGAAATTTTCCCGCATTCATTGAAGTAACGATGCTATATTCTGATTGCTACAAATTATTTCACGTAGTGGATAGAGGCATTTCCACTTAAACAAGTGAAAAATCTGGAAACCATCAACTTCATACAACAGAACATCATCTCCAAGTTTGGCATTGCGACGTCTCTTGTTTTTGACAATGCAACATACTTTTCTTCGTTAAAGCTTTATGAATTTGAATTGGAAGACGATATTGTTTTGAAACATTCTGCTAATTACTATCCATAGGGAAATGGTCTCATCGAATCCACAAACAAGAACCTCATTCGCATCATCAAAGACCATTTACTCTGAGTAGTGAAACTGGAACTCCGCTCTGGTGAATGCTTTATGGGCTGACCGAGTCACACCTAAGCCTTCTTTGAATACTTCCCCCTACTTCCTGGTATATGAAAAGGAAGCCATCCTCCTGCCGGACATTTACTTGCATGCTCTCGAGTTGTCCCAAGAATCCCAAGGCAAGCCATGTCTTTTCGTTTAGTGTAGGATGGACACATTGCACAAGTTATAGGAAGAAAGGATGAAAGCAAAAGAAAAATTTGCACTCGACCAAAACTGTATCAAGAGATGGTTTGGTAGAAAGTATGTAGGGAGTACTAGCTTCATGTGGGTGACTTAGTCTTAAAGTGGGACAAAGCCCACGAGGACAAAGGCAAGCACATGAAGTTTCAATCCTCATGGATTGGTATTTTTACTATCCACGAGAAGCTTGGTCAACACACATATTGTCTCCAATCACTTGATGGGAAGATTGACTCTCCCTGTCAATGGCCAAGACTTAAAATGTTATTTTCAATGAGATTTGGGGTTGTGCCCCGAGCTATGTACATAGTCTTTTGTTTGTTTGTTGTTTTGTTTTTTGGAAATATTGAGAGGAGGGTCAATCAGTATTTCTTATAATGTTCTTTTTTAATTGTTCTAGTGATAGCCAAAACATATATAGATATGTATATGTATACATAGAACATAGAAATCAACAACTAGAATTAATGCTTTTATTAACACTCAAGACAGTGCAATGAAATAAATACAATATAAGTATAAATTTGATTGTGAATAGTTGTTGAGCTCCAAGTTTGACTTCAGTGAGGCTCCAACCTCCAGAGCCCAACTCTGTTTTGTAGTGGTTCTGCACTTAGGAGCACCTACCCCTAATGACTTTAGTCTTGTTCAGTTCTGAGGCTTCAACCTCTTGGGCTCCAACCCAACCTTGGTATAAATTGGTATGCTGCTACACTCTATTCAGCTGAGGTTCACTCACTCCTACTTTCCTACCTCTGCTGCTTTTGCTGCCTCTACAGCCTCCGCTGCTTCTGCTGCCTCTTCTGCCTCTACTACGTCACACTCTGGTTCTTCACCACAACAACAGCACCAATAGTGCTCTGTTTTTACTATTTTATACATTCCCATGCCTTTTTCCATTCATTTCCACTTACACCACCTCTTAGGCTTCCTCCTCGGTCGCTGCAGCTTCCTCTATGCTGTGCAAGTTCACTGACTTTTTGAGGACATGTAGATTCATTTGAGAGGTCCAAAACTCCACGGAGCACACATCTTATTGGTTACGATTGTAACATTGCTCCTTTAACAATGATTGTGGGCATGCACAAAGTTCTACTTCATTTAACGGATTGCCACGTCCAATTGCAATAAATGTCGCCATGAATCACCCCATTTACTTGATGTTCAGCCTATTCCTGTATCAGGTCCATGCTTAAATCGCAATCGGTGATTCATGACTCCCGGGGGTCCTTTATATATAGGACGCATGACTCCGCCGATGGTCGACAGCCGATCCTCCACTACTCCGATGGATCGGATGCGATATGGTATTAAGTAGCAGTTGATAACCCCTTTCGGTCCGTGTGTAATCGCAATCGCAGGTTATAGTGCCATCCATTTATAACTTGCAATGGATCACTTCCGACATGGCGGACGTGATATAGCATTGAGTCAAACTGTAATGTAGCGGCAGGTCAACATACGTTCATCGCAATCGGGGGTTGCCCTTAGCGGAGGTCCAATGCAATATCGTTATTGGCGATCGCAAGTCGCACAAGGTCAGGGCTTGACGTTAACGTAGACCACTCCATTTTTTGCGATGCAATATTAGGTGTTGAACCCGACATGATTCACTGCTCCCGCGTAATAAATTTCAAGTACGGTTTCCGCCTCTGATAGGTAACGGTATATATATACGTGAGTTTTAGCCTCCGATAGTGTATTGTCGGGGATGCATAGCTTGCCCGCCGATAGTGTTAAGGCCGCTCCTGATAGTGTTTAAATGCATGCACATATATATTGTTCCATTGTTTTTATTTTGTTTATATATAATATATATATATATATATAATATATAATATATATATATATATATTGCTCCGCTTATGAACCTTACTCTTGGCATATGCGATATGCAATAGCTCTACTCCTCCGATAGAGTATTCCTTTGGCATTGTTGCTCCGACAGCTGTTACCTGCATGCATATAAGCTCTCTGATGAATTATTTGCATGCCTCCATTGGCTCTGTCTGCTCTTTGCGCTGTTTGCTCCTCTTGGCTCTGTCTACTCCTTGAATATCGCCATATTGACATCAATGACAATCTGTGTCCAACAATCTCCCCTTTTGTTATTGATGGAAATATTCTTCTGCTCTCTCTCCCCCTTTGACATCAATGGCAAAGGAATGCATATAGACTCCCCCTGTCAACCTGCTCCCCCCGTCCTGTTACATCCTTATGATGAAGTTGAGTGATGATAAAGAAATAAATCCCATCTTTTGACGCAAATGTTCGAATGCTTCTCGAGGAAGAGGTTTTGTGAAAATATCAGCTATCTGCTCCTTAGTACTAATATATTTCAGGACGATGTTTCGTTCAGCTACTTGCTATGGAGAAAATGATACTTGATTGGTATGTGTTTGGTTCTTGAGTGCATCACTAGATTTTTGATGAGACTGATAGCACTTGTGTTGTCACAATAGACGGTAATTGGTTGATTTGTACAAATGTCAAGATCTTTTAGAGCTTCCTTCATCCATAGTATCTGAGAACAACAGTCTACTGCAGCAATATACTCGGCTTCGACTGTGGATAATGATATGGATGACTATTTTTTGTTGAACTAGGATACCAAACAGTCTCCTAGGAAGAATGCATTTCCACTACTACTTTTCAGATCATCTATACTTCTAGCCCAATCAACGTCGGTGTATGCAGTTACAGTCAGTGTTGAGTTCTTTGGGTACCAAAGACCGAAATCAAGAGTTCCCTTCAGATATCTGAGAATTCTTTTTACAGCTAATAAATGGGATTGTTTGGGAGCAGATTGAAATCTTCCCACCATTCCTACTGCTTGCATTATGTCTGGTCATGTAGCTATTAAGTATAGAAGGGATCCAATCATTAACCTGTAATGAGTTGCATCTACTAGAGGGGAGTGATCATCTTTGCTCAGTTTGCAGTTTGTGGTCATAAGTGTGCTCATGGGTGCACAGTCCTCCATTCCATATTTTTTGAGTATGTCTTTTAGATATTTGGTTTGAGATATACACAATCTTGCTCTGGTTTGAGATACTTGAAGTCCAAGGAAGTGGGACAGCTCTCCTATCATTGACATCTCAAACTATTTTGACATGCTTTGAGAAAATTCATGGCTCATTTCATCATTATTACTAGCAAAAATCAGATCATTGACATAAACAAGAGCAACTACTAAGTTACCTTCATCTGTCTTTATGTATAGATTACTTCCATCCACTCCCTTTTTGAAGCCTTGTTGTTGTAGGTAGTGATCCAATCTTGCATACCAAGCTCTAGAAGCTTGTTTCAACCCATATAAAGCCTTTTTCAATTTACAGACTAAGTCCTTACCTGCTATTAGACCAAAATATTCTGGCTGCTCCATGTAAACTTCCTCCTTGAGTTCCCCATTTAGAAATGATGATTTCACGTCCATTTGATAGATTTTGAATCCTTTTGAGCAAACAAATGCCAAGAACATCCTGATAGCTTCCATACGGGCCATTGGAGAAAATGTCTCTTCAAAGTCAATTCCTTCAATTTGTGAATAGCCTTTGCAGACAAGTCTTGCCTTGTTTCTGATAACCTGCCCTTCCTCATTCATTTTATTTTTGAACACCCATTTGGTTCCTATTATGTTTTTGTCCTTTGGACGAGGTACCAGCTCCCATGTCTTGTTCTTCTCAATTTAGGACATTTCTTCTTCCATGGCTTTTACCCAACGAGGATCATTAATTGCTTCTGCAAATGTTTCTGGTTCTATCATAGATAGGAGGGCAATGACTTTTCTCTTGGGTGTGATTGTTATCCTTCTTCATGTCTGCACACCTTCATCTCTATCGCTAATGATCTGCTCTTCTAGATGATGTCATTGGACATACTTCATCTTTGAAGGGGTATTAGGTGGTTCTCTTTCCTCTTCTTCTTCTTCTTCTTCCTCATCTATTTCTTCTTCTTTAGGTTCTTCTTCTTCAATGAGAGAGTCATCTTCAGGTTCTTCAATTTCCTTTTCTGGAAGATCTTCATCAACCTTTACATAAATGCTTTCCACTATTTTCTTCAGTCGATAATTGTAGTACTTGTAGGCCTTGCTCCGTGTAGAGTATACAAGAAATATCCCTTCATCAACTCGAGAATCAAACTTTTCAGGTGAGCCATCATTTATTTTTATGAAGCACTTGGTTCCAAAGTTCTTGAAGTACTTCACTGAAGTAGGTCTTCCTTTCCATAGCTCATAAGGAGTTTTTTCACAATTTGGTCCTAATTGAGTTCGATTCAGTGTATAGACAGTTGTCCCTACTACTTCTCTCCAGAATTTAGGTTGTAAGTTTGCTGCTAATAGCATAGTTCTTGCCATTTCTTGGACTGTTCGGTTTCTTCTTTCAACTACCCCATTTTGCTGAGGTGTTTTGGTAGCCGAGAATTCCCTTTTAATTCCATGAATATTATAGAACTCACTAAATTCGTTGGATGTGAATTCTCCCCCTCGGTCTGTTCTGAGGCACTTAATTTTTAAATATTTTTCATTTTCTACGCTACCATACACGCAGTGTAGTTCTGCCCGCACTAAGCTCTAAAGTCAAGCCAACTAAGCTCGACACTTTACGCTTTCACTAGCAACTAGAAGAGAAAGATTATTCCTCCCTCTCCAGGAAAGAGAAAAGGTGGGACCATCCCTTAGGCTAATACTACAAATAGCAGATTAAACAAGGGCTTTTAGATTCTTAAAACACCAAAGGTTTCAGATTTATACTTTATGAAATATATCCACATCATTCTAGTATAATCATCAACAAATAACACAAAGTACCTTTCTCCTTAGAGTGCTTGATTTCTAGTTGGCCCACACACATCAACATGGATGATATCCAAGGGCTTCGATGTATAGAGCTCCTTTGTCTTGTAGCTAGTTCTGGTCTGCTTTCCATGTTGACATGGACCACACACTACTTGATTTGGTTTGGACAGCCTAGGGACGTCTCGTACAGCTTTGATCTTGCTGATATTGATCAGATTTTCGAAGCTTGTATGTCCAAGTCGTTTGTGCCACAACCAACTCTCATCTGTCTAACTTAAGTAGCATTTATTTTCTTGAATCTTGTTCAGAATGTAAATGTTGTCTGATGTTCTCACCCCTTTTGCCACAAGTTTCCCTGAGGCAGAGTTCCTTATTTCACAGTCTTTGGTGCTGAAAACAACCTTATGTCCTTGATCACAGATTTGGCTGACACTCAGGAGGTTGTGTTTGAGCCCATCAACTAGCAGAGCATCTCGAGCTTTTCCTTTCCCATTGATTAGAGTAACTGTTCCTTTTCCTGCAATTATGCCTGATCCGCTTCCAAAGGACACATTCCCTTCATTTTTGCTCAGTGAGGAAAACTTGCTTCTGTCTCCTGTCATGTGTCTGGAGCACCCACTATCTACAAACCACTGGTTTTCATTATTTTGAGCATATAGAGCCAAGCCGCATTTGTCCATGCTGGAGTTCTTGCTACTCATATTTCTTCCTTTGAGTGGGCAGTCTTGTTCATAGTGTCCATTATTGTAGCAGAAAGAGCAAATCAAATCAAATTTTGTCAAGGGATCAAATGAATTGAACGTTTTGATTTGTCCCTGCCTTTTGGGGGCATATGAGTTGATTATTCGGTCCTTTAGATTTGTCTTTTCACTTCTGCGAGCCATACAATGTCTAGCTTGATGACTGAAGTTTTCATAGTGAAAGCAGTGTCCAAGAAAGATGGTTTTGTACTTGTTGAAGCAACCATTATTTGAGTCGATTTCCATCCTGGGAGTTACTCCTCCCTCGTTCTTTGGATTTGCGATGGGCCCTTGGTGGAGTACAGGTTTGTATTTGCTGTAATGTCCATGATTCCACTCCACATTCTTCTTTGGAGTAATTCTCTCTTTATTCTTGGGATCGGGTATGCACTTTTGATAACATACTTTTTCATCTTTTGGATTGCAGGAAAGTGCATCGGCATAGATTTTTGCTCTATTCTTAGTGCTTGAGGATTCTCCTTTGAAACCTATTCCAGACTTGTCATGTTGAGGTTTTTGATTTTCAGAATAGTCTCAAGTATTTGAGAGCTTTTACAACCCTTTTTAATTTGCTCCAACTCCTTTCTCAAAGACACTATTTCAGCCTCGCGTTCTTCACAAGTCTCTTCTTTTTCTTTAAGCTCTGCTTCCAAGAGATCTTATCTCCTTCTTATTTCCTCGTTTTCCACTTTGAGAGAAATGATTTTGTTCTGTAGTTTCTCGTTTTCTTCAGTGGCACTTATTAACAGTTCATCTACATTTCCTTCCAGCCCTGAGTCATCATCATCTGTGAGTGCCATGAATAATGCTTCTTGGCTTTCATCATGATCACTTTCCTCATCTGATTTCTTTTTGATGACCATAAACTCATTCTCATTAGACTCATCTTGCTCGGAGAAGAATTTTTTCTTATTGAACCCTTTCTTTTTATGTGCCATTCTTTTAGAATTTACTTCATCATCACTGTCATGTTTATGAGGACATTTTGCTGCATTATAACCTATTTTACCACATTTAAAACATATAAGAGGATACTTGCCTTTAATCTTAGATCCTCTCTTCAGCTTTCGTACAAATTGAGCCAATTCGGATTCTACATCTGACTCATCACTACAGTCATTCCTTTCTTTCCCCTTCTTTGACTTTGAGGCCTTGAATGCTGCATCCTTGGAGCTTGGGCCACCTTTCCTCATTTCATAGGCAGTGAGAATTCCATGGAGTTCATCCATTTTGAGGGTATATATATCCTTTGCTTCTTCTATAGCGCTTATTTTGGAGTCAAATCTGTCTGGAAGAGACCTTAACGCCTTTTGAACAATGGTACTTTCTTGAATTTTTTCGTCCAATCCTTTCAGGGAATTTACCACTTTAGCTACTAGAAGGAGGTATGCTGCAATGTCTTCTTCATCTTCCATCCTCAAACTTTCAAATTGTCTTTTGTGAGTTTGAAGCTTTGCCTTTTTTACTTTTGAGTCTCCATCGTACAAGCTAACTAGCTTCTCCCACATTTCTTTGGCAGATGTACAGTGCATGATTTTTGTAAACTCGGAATCAATGATTCCACTGGTGATGGAGTTCATGGCCTTTGGATTTGCGATGTAGGCTCCTCTCGTCTTGGTCTGTTGGAAGAGTGGTACTCGTTTTGTATTCATTTTGAAAAAAATGCCAAACTTCAGGCCCAAGGGACATTAAGTAGTAGGTCATTCTTTTCTTCCAGAAACCAAAGTTAGTGCCATCGAACAAAGGAGGTCTTCCTGATGCTTCGTGATTTCTCATCATGGCTGTGGATCCTTCTTCAAGCTGTTAGGCTAGTATGAAGAAGCCTGCTCTAATACCAATTATTGGAAATACTGAGAGGGGGGTGAATCAATATTTCTTATAATGTTTTTTTTTAATTGTTCTAGTGATAGCCAAAACATATATAGATATGTATATGTATACACAGAACACATAAATCAACAACTGTAATTAATGCTTTTATTAACACTCAAGATAGTGCAATGAAATAAATACAATATAAGTATAAATCTGATTATGAATAGTTGCCAAGCTCCAACTTGGACTTCAGTGAGGCTCCAACCTCCAGAGCACCAAATCTGTTTTGCAGTGGTTCTGCACTTAGGAGCACCTACCCCTAATGACTTTAGTCTTGTTCAGTTTTGAGGCTCCAACCTCTTGGGATCCAACCCAACCTTGGTATAAACTGGTACGCTGCTACACTCTATTCAGTTGAGGTTCACTCACTCCTACTCTCCTACCTTTGCTGCCTCTACAACCTCCGCTGCTTCTGCTGCCTCTTCTGCCTCTGCTGCTTCTGCTACCTCGCACTCTGGTTCTTCACCACAACAACAACACCAACAATTCTCTGTTTTTACTATTTTATACATTCCCATGCCTTTGTCCATTCGTTTCCGCTTACACCACCTCTTAGGCTTCCTCCTTGGTCGCTATGGCTTCCTCTGCGCTGTGCAAGTTCACTGACTTTCTGAGGACACGTAGATTCATTTGAGAGGTCCAAAACTCCACGAAGAACACATCTTACTGGTTACGACTGTAATAGCGCTCCTTTAACAATTATTGTGGGCATGCACAGAGTTTTGCTTCATTTAATGGATTTCCACGTCCAATCGCAATCAATATCGCCATGAATCACCCCATTTACCTGACGTTCAACCTATTCCTGTATCGGGTCCATGCTTAAATCGCAATCGACGATTCGTGACTCCTTGGGGTCCTTTATATATCGGACCCATGACTCCGCCGATGGCCGACGGCCGATCCTCCACTGCTCCGATGGATCGGATGCAATATGGTATTAAGCAACAGTTGATAACCCCTTCGGGTCCGTGTGTAATTGCAATCGCAGTTTATAGCGCCATCCCTTTATAACTTGCAATTGATCACTTCCGACATGGCGGATGCGATATAACGTTGAGTCAAACTGTAATGTAGCGGCGGGTCCGCATACGTTCATCGCAATTGGGGGTTGCCCTTGGTAGAGGTCTAATGCGATATCGTTATCAGCGATCGCAAGTTGCATAGGGTCAGGGCTTGACATTAACGCAAACCACTATATTTTTTGCAATGCGATATTAGGTGTCGAACTCGACATGACTCATCACTCTCGTGTAATAACTTTCAAGTCCGGTTTCTGCCTCCGATAGGTAACGGTATATATATACGTGAGTTTTGGCCTCCGATAGTGTATTGTTGGGGATGCATAGTTTGCCCACTGATAGTGTTAAGGCCGCTCCCGATAGTGTTTAAATGCATGCATATATATATCTTGTTCCATTGTTTTTACTTTGTTTATATATATATATATATATATATCTATTACTCCACTTATGAACCTTACTCTTGGCATATGTGGTATGCGATAGCTCTACTCCTCCAATAGAGTATTCCTTTAGCATTGTTGCTCCGATAGCTGTTACCTACATGCATATAAGCTCTCTGATGACTTATTTGCATGCTCCATTGGATCTGTCTGCTCTTTGCGCTGTTTGCTCCTCTGGTGGCTCTGTTTCGCAAGTCGATCGCAAGTCGCATAGGGTCAGGGCTTGACGTTAACACAGACCACTCTATTTTTCGCGATGCGATATTAGGTGTCGGACCCAACATGACTCACCACTCCTGTGTAATAAATTTCAAGTCCGGTTTCCGCCTCCCATAGGTAACGGTATATATATACGTGAGTTTTGGCCTCCGATAGTGTTTAAATGCATGCATATATATATATATATTGTTCCATTGCTTTTAAACTTTGTTTATATATATATATATATATATATATTAATCTATTGCTCCGCTTATGAACCTTACTCTTGGCATATGTGATATGCGATAGCTCTACTCCTCCGATAGAGTATTCCTTTAACATTGTTGCTCCGATAGTTGTTACCTGCATGCATATAAGCTCTCTGATGACTTATTTGCATGCCTCCATTGGCTCTATCTGCTCTTTGCGCTGTTTGCTCCTCTGGTGGCTCTGTCTCCTCCTCTTGGATCCGATAAATTTGTGTGCTCCCCTTGGCTCTGTCTACTCCTTGAATATTGCCATATTGACATCAATGACAATCTGTGTCCAACATTGTTTTCTTAGTTTTCTATTGTTTTTTTATATGAATAAGTGTTGTGCCTCACTACATTCTAGCTTTTGAATGAGTATGTGGCTGAAATTCAAAGAGTCTTGTGACACTACAGCCCTTGACTAGTCCTGTGTCTATATTCTTTGTGTTTGGTTGTAATTATTGGCCGATGAAGTCTTGACAAAAAATACGATCCATTTGTAAGGAGAGCTTCGGTCAAACCATGAACCTGTGTCCAGTATGGGAAACCACATGCCTATACTCAGTATTATTCTTTGGTGTTTTCAAGCTTATCCAACTAGTATGAACGGAAAAGGGAAAAATATAAATGAGCAAACCTAAATCAGAGGTATTTATATGCTTCTATGAAGGAACAACCTCTCTTGATCTCAATAAGTCAAGATCCCTCTTCCGTCCCAAAAAATAAATAAGTGCCTATGCACAATTATCTTTTTAAAAAATAACAAAGGTGAAAGAAGTGAAAGGCTTCTTGCACAAAGAGTTATTGTCCAGGCCAAGGTAATGTCCAAGTCTGCTGGCAGTGGAGCAACACCAGAGATGAAAAACTATACTCTAAAAGCCTTAAGCTCGCAAGCTAAACTACCCTTCCCAATTCGAAACAATTAGATCTAGTTGAATCTTATTTTGTGTTCAACTAAGAAGGTACAAGGTGAACCATGTATGCCCATGGGGTAAGTGGGGAAGCTGAAGTAATCTACATGATGAATCAATACTCCTCGAAGGGCCAAGGCCCTGCACTAAAAATGAACCGAGACAGAGAATACGACATTCAAACAGTTTGTTTCCAAGTGTTGTAGCTGCTGCAACAACCTCCAAAATTTTGGCTTGCACTCAATTTCAAAGCCTTTCTTGATTTTTACTTTATGGTTGAAAACACTCGAGTTCATTCCGTGAGCTCCCTTAGAGTCTTTTCACCCCTTTTGCTTAATTTACCAACTATCATCTTTTGGCAAGTTGATTGCTTTATCATGCTTGTGGTCCTATTTTGGTGATTTCAAAGGTTTGCCTTTGTGTGTTTGAGTTGTCCTAACTATGTAAACATCAGTCTTAGTCATACACAAAGTTTTAAGCATTGTAGCACAAGTGTCATCACCATCGTCCTAAGTTTTATCTTAAGTGTAGTGCTTGTCGCTTTGGCTCTAGACATTCTCACAAAGGGTAATGATTTTCCTTATTATTCCGGTGGTCTATGTCATCATGTCATCAAAGTATGCGAAGTGTGTGATCTCAATGTCAAGTTCCTCACAAGTTCACTTGCCTCCCACACTCAGCCATTTTCCTGAAAATCCTTCCGACCGTATAACTCCCCTTCATCAAACCCCGACTGAGATGCACTGCACAGTCTAAGCCCTCAGTGATGTTGCTTTGCTGCCTGGAACTATGTAGTGCATAAACACTGTCCTCCAGGATAGTTGCACTACACAATCCCAGAGTTGAGCAAGTTGCCTTCTTTCCCAGAATTGCACAGAAGCTGCCTCAAGCCTGACCTGAACTGCACATTTCTCTGGATCAATCATCAAGCCGCATCCCTGCCTAATGGAACCCCGCAATTCACAGTGGCCTGAGCCTGCTTTGCCTCCCATAACTGTGCAAAAATGTCCCCCTAGTGTCCTCCCTTAACCGGGACTCACTTTTCCTTGAAACTGTTTGGAACTATCCTATCTGGTCCCTCTGTTGCCCAGTCATGTCTTCCCTCATTAAACTATGCAGACCTGCCTCCTAGGGTCTCACCTTGCAGTTGACATTGATGATCCCAACTGCGCAATCCTGCTTCCCAGTCGCCTCTGCACAAATTTTCCTGGCAATGAAGACTATGCTTCAAAGTTCCTCAGCCAAGCCTGAGCTACGCTCTGTGAAGTCTCAATGACCAGTCTCTCTCCCTATCACCTGGAACTATGCAATGCAAAGTTGCTAGGCCCTCTTCCCAACTTGCCATCCATCCTAGGCCGAGTCCATGGTTAACAATACATCGTCTTAGACTAGGAGGTTTTGGATTTGATGTCATCCCGTCATGAGTGAATTGCAGGAACAAGTACACTGTTAAATCGTGGCAAGGATATGAAGGAGATGAAGAAGGAGCGAATATGCTAGAAGACTTACTTGTAGTTGGATGGACAAAAGAGGCTCAGTAAGAACAAGAAAAGGGAACACATGCTTGCAACCGTGTTTCAAGACCAAGATCATGGAATACCCTGCAACATCAAGCCATGCAGAGGAGAAAAGAAAGCACATCTAAGAACACATCCATCACTCAACAACAATAACAACTTGAAATTTCCACCACATCCAACCAGTCCATGTCAATAGTGTCGTGTTAAGTTATGTCATGAGCTGTCAAAGGCCACATCATTATTATGGGCCATATCTATTGTAAATGGAATGTAATGTCAAGTGAAATTCTAATGGAAAAACAAGAATATGAAGAGTTGTGTCAGTTGAAAAGTCATAGGAAGTTGAACGGTCATGAGGGTAGTCCAAGAGTCACAAGTGTCAAGCATCACCCTTGGTTATATATACCCCTCCCATTGTATGAGAAAATGCTTTTTTCATCTTTGCTCCTCCCACGAAGCATTGAGAGTTTTTAGTCAATTCTTTGAGGAGTGAGGAGTGGTTCCAATGTCCCACTACTGGGGCTAGTGATGCATGGTGTACATGTGTCTTGGAACTTTTGCTTAATACATAAGCCTGTTAAGGCCAACACGTTTTCATGCATGTTTTGTAGATGTTTGTAAGACTATTCTTTCGGCATTAGTAATTCATGTTTGTTTCACATGTACTAAGATAGTTGAACTATTTTAGTTTTTTTAGTACTTACTTTGTTGGGAATGTGCTCAACTTCCATATGAGCACTTACAATTATGCTCTTCTCCCTAGATGATAGATTTGGAGGAAATCTTGTAGCAACTAGATAGTTGGCCATGTCAGTGAACCGTTGAGAGAGCACTGAGATAGAAAATAGGTGCTCATCTGGAAGCTGATCATCGACCATCCCTTCATCATCTGTAAGCAAAGAAATTTTAGACAAAAAATCTACAACTACATTTTCTTTTCCTGGTCTTTCAATGATAGTTAAATCAAACTGTTATAGCAAAAGCAACCATATAATGGTTCTAGCATTCACATCAGGCTCGTTCATCAAATATTTAATAGCTACATGATAAATATGCATAAAGGTTTGGTATCCAGTGATGTAGTGTCTAATTTTGTTTAAGGAGTGTACAACTAAGAGTTATTTCTCAGTGATAGTGTAGTTCAATTCAACTTTAGACAAATTTTTACTAATGAAATAAATGGCATATGGTAACTTATCATCTATTTGCCTCAAGGCTTCCCCCACAACTTTGTTGAATGCAACAACATGGATATGGGAAGGCAAAGCCTAATTTGGAGCCCCTAAGTATGGGCACAGTGGTCAATTTCTCTTTCAAAATCTCAAGGGCCTCTTGGCAACTACTTTTCCAACAAAATTCAGAGTTCTTGGCCAAAAATCCAAACAGTGGTGAAGCCACTTTAATGAAATCCTTGATAAACCTCCTATAATAGCCAATTAAGCTCAAGAAACTCCTAACCTCCCTATGATTTTGAGGAGTAGGGACCCTTTTTATGATGGAAATCTTGTTTGGGCCCACTTTAATTCCCTCCTGAGATATTGAGTGACCAAGGACAACTCCTGCATTCGTTAAGAATTCACAATTCTCAGGACTAAGTAAGAGGTTCATTTCAATGCATTTTCTCAGGACTTTTCCCAGATTAGAGAGAGCCTCCAGGAAGTCACACCCATAAGGAGTAAAATCATTTATGTAGATCTCCACATAGTCATGGACAAGCTCAACAAAAGGGCTTAGAACTTCCCTTTGAAAAGTGGCAGGGGCATTCCATAGACCGAAAGGGAGGACCCTATAAGAAAAGGTACCCCAAGGACATGTGAATGTAATCCTGTATTGATCGTTAGGGCTAATCTGGATCTTATTGTAACCACTGAATCCATCCAGGAAAGAGAAGAACTTATTCCCTACAAGACCATCTAAAAATTGATGAATGAAAGGAAAAGGGAAATGGTATTTCTTGGTGACTTCGTACATTTCTATGTAATCTACACAGATCCTCCATTTCCCATTCTTCTTTGGGACTAAAACTAGAGGGGACACCCACTCACTATGTGAGTTGGGGAACATGAACCCTGCATCCAACAACTTTTGCAACTCTTCCTTTACTATGTCCTTGAGGGATGGGTTCATTCTCCTCTAAGGTTGGTGCATAGGTTTGCATTTCTCCTTGATGTAGATGTGATGAGTACAAACCCAGGGATGCACCCCCTTCATTTGTTTATAGTTTTAAGCAAAGGTATCTAAGTGTTATCTAACATCTTACACAATTTCTCTTCTTGGTTGGCCGAGAGAGGGGTTAATCCTCAAGATTCTAGATGGGCCAAATTCTATAATTTTGACATAGGCAGGAGTTGGGTCAACTGAGCATAATTCAATCGAGTGAATACTCTCATGCTCTTTCACTGGCTCATTAAGAGGCATGTTATTGGGGGGTTGGTTCTAAAGGATCTAGTCAATGAGGTCATCTTCATCAGGTTTCCCCCCTCCTATAACAACATCTAGGGTAAAAATTTGGTAGGATGTTGTATGAGACACTTCATCTTCCTCCTCCTCTTCTAGCCACAAGGGTAAGTCATGCTCAATGGATGGCTGAGCAGGAGGATACAATACCAATTGTTTGGATAAATGCCCATTCTTAATGGTCATGTTCCCAACCCTGCAACTAATGTAAGCATCGACAATGGCTAACCATGGCCTTCCCAGGATGAGAGGATAGCCATTGAATTTGGTTTTGGACTGGATAACCAAGAAGCCAATAAGATACTCCCAGGAGTCAATGGAGACCGTTACATCCTCAAAAACTCCCTCAAGAGCTACTATAGATCTATTTGCAAGTTACAACACTGTAGTGTTTTTTCTCAAGGCTCCTTGGAGGTTAAGTTTTACCATGGTTTCTTTATTCATCACATTGATGGCGACCCCAAGATTAATCAGGGTATGAGGGACAATGATGCCATCAATGGGTACTATTATCACTCTAGGAAACTCTCCTCGGTTGCAGCTCAGAGATGCCTGGTAACATATAATCTTCAATATTTGTTCTCTAAACTGTTGGAATGGATGATGGTTTGGATCAAGTCAGATGACCATTTCAGCTCTATTCCCACTCAAGGCATGCATGAACACCCTCAACAACACAAGGCTTTAAACCACTAATGCTCAATAATTTGTAGATTTAATGGATAGATGGAGAATACTGATTGTATAAGCATATTGCATATATAAACATAAATGAATGACTAGCTACAGGTAGTGAAAGAGAATACTGACTGTACCGGCAGATGCATTTATGACGACATTTGAATGGTTATCTATAGGCAGCAAAGAAGCTTTGCAAATCTAAGTTATCAAACAATAGATAAGATAACAGTTATCTAGTCTTCAACACAAAGGAGACATGAACAAACTGTTTAAGTGGAAGCATAAAACAATAAAGAGAATGGATGTTGAACATATGATGGCAAAAGAAGCTTGTATTACTAGAATAAAGATGAAAATCTTGAAGGAACAAAGTAGCAACAGTCTCTAGAAGTTGAACCCTTGTTACATCTTACTAACAGCTATTTATAGCTTGTTTACAATGATCTTGAGGCTTTTGAGGCTTCAGGGGTCTTAATTTATCCTTTTGTCTCTTCAACTGATTGATTCCCTCAATAGGCAGCATGGTTTGGAGGTTTCTTCTTCTGACAGAAGGCTAACCATATTTAGATTTTTTGGGTAGGTTGTTGTGATGCTTGGGAGGAGCCAGAGATGCTTTATGATGTTGTTTGATTAGCTGTGTTGTCTGGTCCATGACCCTTTCTATTTTTATTTGGCTGTGTTGCACTGTCTATGCGACCTAATCAATTCTGTTTAGGGCTAGCTGCGCATGCTCCATGACTATTTCTGTTAGGGCGAGCTATGCTGCGATGGAAGAGCTATCGGGCCTCTGCTTTCCCTTTAGATATTTAGAAAGACTGTTCTTTTTGTTAAACATAGAAAAACACAGTAGCCTTGTGAAAATCCTGCCCATTCCTGTCCTTTTCAGACCTAAAAAATCATTATATGCGGCTTCTTAGTCTCTCGGGTCTGCTCTTGTTGTTGTCGCAAGTCGCAAAGAAGCCTACCTTGTGCATTTTCCTCGTATTGTGGAATATGCATAGAACACTAAAAACATGTGAAATTGGCCTTAAGCGGACCTGAATATATATATATATATCTATATATTATTTCTAAAACCCATTGGGTCTGCCCTTGTTGCTGTCGCAAGTCGCATTCGGCCTTGTCCACAGTCTTCCTTTTATATTTTGAAATGTGTTAAAAACACAAAAATATATTCGAAATAGCTTTGGCACAGATCTCAAATATTATATATTTTGTTTCTCGCACCCTTTTGGGTTCGGGTCTCATCGCATATCGCAAACCCAGCTCTCCTTTGTATTTCGTTTATACAACGAAAATACACCAAAAACCATTGAAAACGGCCCTCCTCGGATCTCAAAATATATACATTCCCAGCTATAATGCCATTGGGTCTGGCTCTTCGGGTCGCCCGTATGTATGTGTGGAGGTCTCGCCCCACGGTAGTACGCCGATGCGATACAACGATGTGATCGGATCACAATCGTTGATCGCTCATTCCCTGGG